>CAUYRH010121464.1:0-145314 GCA_963574655.1 Perodicticus potto | reverse complement strand
TACCATTTGATCCTGCAATTCCTCTTCTAGGTGTATATCCAAAGGACCAAAAATCACTTAACAATAAAGATATTTGCACCAGATTGTTCATCGCAACTCAATTCATAATTGCCAAGTCAGGGAAGAAGCCTAAGTGCCCATCGACCCATGAGTAGATTAATAAATTATGGTATATATATACCATGGAATACCATGCAACATTAAAAAAAGATGGAGACTTTACCTCGTTTGTGTTTACATGGATGGAGCTGGAAAATATTCTTCTTAATAAAGTACCTCAGGAATGGAAAAAAAAATCCAATGTACTCAGTACTACTATGAAACTGATTTATAATCACTCACGCTTGCATATGAAAAATGAAACACAACTATAGCCTAGGATGAAGGAGGAAAGGGGAGGGAGAGGAGAAGGGAGGAAGGTGGGTTGATAGAGGGAGGGTTAGTGGGGGTACCATACCTATGGAGCATATTGCAAGTACAAGTTGGATGTGTCTGGTGTAGAACACAAATGTCTTAATGTTGTAATTGGGTAAATGAGGAGAAGTCTATGTTGATTAGTAGCATATAAGCACTCCAATTTGTACAAATAATTAACACAATGAATCCCATAATGGCATAAATATATGTATGATCTATGTACAAATGATTTAATAAAAAAATTAAAAAAAAAAAAAGAAGAGGTCATCTGTGGTTCTGACAAAGATGAAAAAAAGTCACAAAATTTATCTTTAGAAGAATGTCAACAATGCTGTTGTCACAGTGCCAGCTTACTCTAATGACTCATAGTGCCAGACTACCCAACGATGTTGGAACCTTTACTGGTCTCAGTGTACTCAGAATTATCAATGAGCCAACTGCTTCTGATATTGCTTATGACTTAGATGACAAGATTGGAGTTGAAAGAAATGTGCTGATCTTTGACTTAGAAGGTGGCTCTTTTAATACAGTTCTTACTATTAAAGATAAAATCTTTAAGGCCCAAATCTACAGCTGGAGATACCCATGTAGTGGAGAAGAATGTAACAACCTCATGGTCAATCATTTTTTTGCTGAGTTCAAGTGCAAGCATAAGGACATCATTGAGAACAAGAGAGCCATTAATGCTTACTTGCTGCTTCTGACTGCACTAAGTGTGCTCTGCCTTCAAGCATTCAGGCCAGTATTGTGATCTATTCTCTAGAGTCAAGAGTCCACTTCAATAACTCCTATACCCATGTACCTGTTGAAAGAATTGGATGCTGACCTGCTCTGCATGCACTGTGCCCCACAGAGAAAGCCCTCAAAATGTCAAACTAAACCAGTCACAGACCCATGATATTGTCCTAGCCAGTTATTCTCCTATCACTAAGATTGTGGAGAATACTCTTTTCCATTGACAAAGTCTTCTAGAACTGAATGCGGGCGTCAGCCCTGATAAGGCTTCTGTTTATTGTGCAGCTGTCATGGTAGCCATCCTATCTGGAGACAAATCTGAAAATGTTAGAGATTTTCTACTTTGAGACATTTTCCCTCTTTCCTTCGGTATTGAAACTACAGGTGGACTTATGACTGTCTTCATTAAGCACAATACTACTATTTCTATCAAAAAGACGTAAGCTTTCACTACCTTTTTCAACCAGACTGGTGTGATCACTCAGATATATGAAGGTCAATGTGCCATGATCAACAATATCCTTTTTGGCAAGTTTGACCTCACAGGCCTCCCTCCTACATCCTGTGGTGTACTTCAGATTGAAGTCACTGTCAGTATTGATCCCAGTGGAACCGTCCACATCTCTGCTGTGGCTAGCAGTATAGAAAAAGAATGCAAGATTACCATCATTAAAGACAATGGGCATTTAAGCAAGAAAGACATGGTGCCTATGGTCCAGTAAGTGGAGAAGCACAAAGCTGAAGTTGACAAGAAGAACAGGTGACAGTTAAGGTTTCACTTGAATCCTACACATTCGACATGAAAGCAACTGTTAAATGAGAAACTTCAAGGCAAAATCAACAAGATTTTGGACAAAGAGCACAAAGAGGAGATTCTTGACAAGTGTACTGACATTGTCAACTGGTTTCCAAAGAACCAGACTGTAAAGAAGGAAGAATTTGAACATTGGCAGAAAGAGCTGGAGAATGTCTGTAACTCCATCAATACTGAGCTGTACCATAGTGCAGGAAGGATGCTAGGAGGATGCCTGTGGCTGTCCTGGTGGCAAAGCTCCTCACTTCAGTTGTGCTTCCTCAGGACCACCACTGAAGAGCTCGGTTAGGCCAGCCCTTAAATAGAGGTATGGAATAGTTCCACACAGTTAAAATATTGAGGGGCCCAAATTTGTAGTAAATTCTGTGGCACATTTAAAGCTGATCTGCTACAGTAAATTACTAGGCATTCTTAATACTTAAATAGGAAATGTGTACGGAGAAGGAAATAGCATTGCACCATATAGTCACTGTATCATAAGTGGAAAATACAATGTCTTAAATATAACTGTATTTAAAATTGGAAAAAAAATCCCAAAAATAATTGGTGTTTAAAAATACACGCTATTCTGAGTAATGTGATGAAATCTCCCCATCTAGTCCTGTCCCACCCAGGACATGAATCATCTCTGTGTCTAGTGCATTAGCCACTTAGTAGTACTCTTGATGATCAGATCAATTGTTTCAGTATCTCAGTGATTGTATTCAAACAACTCTTATTTTTCTTAATAATTGCCCCAAAGCATAAGAGTAATGATACTGGCATATTGTTATAACTGTTCTATTTTATTATTATTGTTATTAATTTCTTACTGTCCCTCCTTTATAAATTAAACTTCATCATGAGTCTACATATCATAGAAAGGTAATATACATAAGGCTTTCAGGTATCTACTGAGGTTCTTGGAACATATCACCCCATAAATAAGGGGATGCTACTGTATTAAAATTCGAAAATAAATTCAACAGTATACATATCATCAAAAGCAATATGAAGTATTTTTTGGTCTTTATTTTTGTGTGTTTTGGAGTTTCTTTGTTGCAATACAAAGTTCCATAGCATGCACTATGCTCTTAGGGCCTTGTAGACTGAATGGGACTATGGATTTACATCAGAAAGTTAAATATCTTAATATGATCTATTAAAATTATATTACAGAGTCACAATATGATAGTCTGATTGTCTCACTTGTATATATATTTAAAGAACTAGATCTTTTCCTTTGGAAAATATTGTTTTGTGTTATAAGAAAGGAGTTGAAAATATTCTCCACGCTTATTTAATTTGTTGGAAAAAGTATATTCTTTTTCCATCTGTAATAAATTGACGAGTTTATTCTCAAATATAGGCATTTTACTCAGCAGACCTCTGAAGGATCTAGCGTGTGTTAAGCATGGGAAATGCAAAGATAATTGACACTTGTTCTCTACATGAGGCTTACAGTCTAATCAGAAGAGTGAACAAGCTTTACCCTTTTATAAAATAACCTTTGTTTAGCTCACTTTTTAAAAATGTCAATATGAAGGCAAGAACAATTAGGTTACATTGTTTGCATTTGTAAAGTCAAGTCCAAGTTGTAGTTGTGTCCTTCATCCAGGAGATGTGATATATGTTCACTCATTGTTCCCTCTGGGAAGGAACTCACAGACCTCCCTTCCCCCTTCCTCCTTTTGCCCTCCCCCTTTCTCTCTTTCTCCTTCTTGAATTTAATTGAACTTTTCTCTCATACGCACATGCTTTCCCATCTTTTTTATGGCTGAATAGTGAAAGCAACAGATGCTGGCATGGGTGTGGAAAGAAGGAAACATTCCTGCACCGTTGGTGGGACTACAAATTCGACCTATCTTTATGGAAAGAAGTATGGAGAGTCCTCAAAAAACTAAAAGTTGACCTTCCATTTGATCTTGCAATCTCAAGATTAGGTATCTATCCAAAAGAACAAAATCACACTAACTATAAGGACATATGTACTTAAATATTTATAACAGCCAAATGTACAATTGCAATGATGTGGAAGCAACTCAAGTGCCTTTCAACACATGAACAGATTAATAAACTGCAGTATACGTATATCATGGAACAGTCTTTACTGTGATATGTCCTGAAAGCTTTAGTGGAGGAAGTTTGTGGTACTGTGTGAGAAAGGGCAGAAACAAATGTGCAGATATGCTTCATGAAATGAGGTCATTTGGTCTGGGATTGAAACATGAGTAGAAGGTTATCAAGAGAATTCCAGGTAGAACAGGTGTGAAGGTGGGATAAGGGTGTTAATTTTCATATCAGCTCATAGTTTGGGATAGCCAAAAGGAAATATATGTTAGATAATAGCAGAACTGTACCACAGGGCTCAGACCAGATTATGGAAGACTTTATACACCACAAATATTTTTTATTATATAATAGCATCTGCGAAAAGTTACTGTATGAAAAGTGTCGTAAGATAACAATTCTGTGCTTATTTGCTTTTATTTTTGACTTCTAATCACTTAAATTTCGAAGTCTTCTTTTTCTCATAATTATTCATTAAAAAATTCTAATCACAGGTAATGTGTTTATTAATGTAGAGAAAGCCCTTTAAGATGTACTTTACTGTAATTCTTCACCTTCTATGAGTTTCCATGCCTTGAGAGTTATCTAAGTGTGGAGGCCACATGTGAAGTCACATGGATTTACACAGCCCTTCAAATTTTTATACACAATTTTATGTGTGTATATACATATATAAAATGTATATATGTATATAATGTATAATGTATATGTGTATACATACATATAAATGCAACACGAACAGGTGTGCCCTGAGATCCCCTGGGCTTCCATGGCATTGGTTATTGTAGCAGTGAATCTGGGAATTCATTTTAAGAAGACAGTCTTTTCATAACTGCATACCCAGTGAGATGGAATCATGCTGTGGTCACAATTGCCAAAGGAGAGTACAAAGCAATCAATAAAGTCCCACATTTGAACAAACTGATGTCTTTGCGTTACTTTGCAATGAGTTTCCCTTGCAATTAGAACTCTGAGAGGAAACTCCTTGCAATTAGAACTCTGAGAGGTGACAGACATCAGAATTCTTACAAGCATTTTTTAAAAGTACATGCATACTAAAAAAGTCTGCTTTATATACAGTATGTAGTAAATACATACACACATAATTTTACAAATGTATAAAAACATACTTTATGTTACGGTAGTTAATAAACACATTTCCAAGAGCTATTAATGTAATGATACATTTTATTAACTGTTTTATTACTTAGCATACATTAAAATTATTATTATAATTATATGAGATGGCACATGACATACATATTTTTGAAATTGAAAAGGCTTCTTAATCTTATAGCTTTGTAAAATGATCATTTTAAATAATTTTAATCTTTATTTGTTGAAAGAATTAGTATATCTATTTGGATCCTCTGCTTTGTTTGAAAATGACAGAGCGATATTTGACTAGAACAAAGTCAATTTTTCCAAGAAGCTTGTTACATGATAACAACACGGGAAGATACCCTTAATATCTCCTTGAATTTATTAGAAGAAAAAATGACATTTTTTATGTGATGCGGATTATGATGCTTTTGAAATCTCCCTCATTTGGTACTCTTTCCAAAGCAAAATAGAAGGCTGCTACTTTGACCTTTTTGGAGTTTTCGACACCACACACAGGGGTGAAGTTTCACTTTCTTTCTTGGGGCTGCATCTTCGTGAAGACAGTGACCAACTATGTATTGTAAAATCCCAAACAAAACATATTCCAATATTACACACTTGAGAATTTATAAAATATGACATTAGGATTTTTTTTTTAAAACAGGTTTTAAAAATTAATCCTGTTATAGATATTAAGCTCAACATAAAGCTACTTGGTTGATTGAAGCAACACTTTCTTTCCAGCTATTCAATTTTTCCTCAGCTTTAGTAAACTTTATATATAGGAGGTGAATGATATTCATAAAGATCTTTCTTTATACCAAATGCAGCTTTCTCTATCCAAATATATTTGTTTTGGAATCAACTTTATCTAGTGTTAGAGACATTGGAGAGTTGGCAAAGACTACGGTTAAATGCAGCTGCATGAGATCTAGCCCTTGACCTAGAAGAGCACAGATTTCTGTGAATAAATAAATAGTGACATCATGATGCAATCTATTAAGTACTATTGTAGAGATAGGGCAAATGAGGTCAAAATGATCTACTCTTTCTCAGAATAATACTTTGAATGAGCCAGATGAAAAGATGAAATTCTGCACTGGTTTCCAGCTTGCAAAAAGAATCCTTTATTGCGTGGCTTCTCTACGTAGTTAGAAAGCACGGAAATCCTACTTTCCATTACCTTCTGACTTCTGATTCTCATGGGCCATATGGTTCACAATTCTTCTGAAAGTAACTTAATACTTTGTGTAATTAAGAGGGCATATGTTTCTTATATAAAATCACTGTTCGATCTCCTTTGCATAGCCTAAACCAACATAGAATCATTCCTGATATCAGCTTTTATCTGCCACTGATAGCTTTAAAACTGCTTAATAAAATTCAGAGAAAATGATAATGCATCTTACAGTTACCAAGATAATCATATGTATTTTTCTAGTTTATTCTGAGATTTTCTGTGCAGAGAAATTTAGCACCTTGTCACTCACCATACCCATTTTTCACAACCAGGCTCTTCTGGTGACAATTTGACCAGATATCAAGCAAAGTTAAAATTCTCTTTTGAGTCTTTTTACTCTTTCTGTAATTTATTTACTCTGTAACAACATTCCAGCTCACTGATTTTTTACCATTGCCCTGGGAATCATTTTCTTTCCTCTATTAACCTGCCTTCAGCAAAGTTAGACCTGCAGGTGTACAGTCAAAGAAATGTGAATCATTGCCATAATTTTATCCATGAAGGGGACAAAATGCTACCACTTTCTTATTCCATGGTCTGGAAATGGACTTTATTTGACCTGGACCCAAAATGGTTATAGAATTAATCCCTTTATCTTGAATTGTTTTTCTGTTTTAAATTGTTATAAGTATGGTCTAATCCCTTTGCTTTGTTCTACTTCAACACACTGTAGAACCATCAGAAAACACTGATTTTTACTAAATCAGTGATTGCCAGAGACTTTGTCTGAAAGTCAGATGGTTAGCTTCTGCACACAACAGAATTCACTATGGGCAGTGGGGAGTTTGCAACTGTGTAGTATGAAAAGTAATGAGATATATGTGAGTTAACTTTAGTTGACTCTATAGAAATGTGCGCTGGAGACCTCAGTCAAGGTCATAATTATTTTGCGCTTTTTCCATATCCATGCCTTTGCTATGCAACATAATATGCCACCATGATTGGGGAGAATCAATATATTCTCTATATTTTCACGCTAGGCTTGGCCGTGTAACTTGCTTTGGCCAACAAAAGAGGTAGAAGTGATATCTGGTTCTAAGGCTAGGAGAACTTATGTGTCTCTAATTGAATTCTTTTACTTCTTCTGTAATCCTAAAAAGACATTCTTGGCAGTCTGCTACTCCTCTGAGAAAGAGGAGACCCCTGCGACAGAGTCAACCCACAGATAGATAAGAAACTCGCTTGAGGTGAGCTGATTGACCTCTGTGGAGCCATGAGAAATGTGAGTTCATGCCTCTTATGCCACTGAATTTTAAGGTGACTTTTTTAATAGCCAAGAGTAATTATTCTGCATTTGGATGGTCCTACATAGAAATCTACTGCCAGAGATGGCTATTCAGGTTTTTAAAAGATTCTTATTGAAATCTACAGAAAAGGTTTTGTTAATTAGCAAAATGATTGGTTAGAAGTAACTTTTTATGTATACAACTAGAGGTGTTCAAAACACGTCATTGTCCCCACCACTGAAATTGTTTGGCTCACACCACCCAGAAATGGACTCAGCTCGGCATTCTACCAGTCACAGGTAGGGGTTCTTGGGTTCTGTTTCCCTACTGCATGTTGGACTGTGTCTCCCATCCTCACTGTGGGACAGATTGGATTATAATAAATAAATAATAAATAAACAAACAAAATGATCACAGGGTTGGTTTTGTGCCTGCTTACTAACAAATGTTCGCCTTTTCAGAAAATGCTTCTAAGATCTCCTTCTTTTGTCATACTGGAGGTTGTCATTAATGCTTTGCTCGAAATTCTTCTGCTCTTTCCGTGATACATTTGCATTGTTATCCCAGTGAAATTTGTGGTTAGTAAGTTGTGAGAGCCATTTCTTAGTTTAGCATTTAATAGCTTTTATAAGACCTTCTAGAACTCTTTCCCTTTATCCGTTGACACTGGCAATGTTCTTTCTAATTGCTGTCTGTCACTCTGTAGCAGAGAGAGGGCACCAAGGGCAAGGCCAGACAGAGCCCAGCATCTACCTCCAGTGGACCTCCAAATCTTTATGATTTAGCCTCTGAAATTCGGGATTTGTTTCTTACTGCAGCATGGCCTAGGATCACTTGCCATGTTGTAATGAGGATATTGAGAAAAGGAGATGTAATGACACAGCATTTGCCTGGCTGTTATCACCTGTAGACAATGAAACAATGGAACTCAGCAGTTACTGAATAGACAATGTGGCAAAGATGAGGCTGATATATTTTTATACCAATCGCTGAAATACGTTCTCTCATTCTGGTTGCAAAATATCTATTGACTCTTTTCTGGACTGAGAATTAGCTGATGGGACAATAATTCTTCCTCAGTCAATAAGCAGACTGTGTTAAGTTATATGTCTGGTTTCTCATAACTGGGTTCTACTCTACAAGTGGAGATAATATCTGACTTGGAAGCCTCATAGTGTTCAGAAATAATGACATGGAGGAAACATGTTGGGGAAAGTTAAGAAAGTTAAATAAACTTAAGATATTTTCACTTAATTTTTTTTCAGCAAATACTCTGGGCCAATCCTGGTGAGAGTCTTTGCACCCCAGCTGGAAGACTTCACCATCTCACAGGAAATGATGGGTCTCAGAAGCTTTTCACCTCAGGGCTGTTGAGACAGGAGATTGGAGGATTTATGAAACATATGAATAATGCATTTCAATATGCTTTTCATGGGAGTAATCTCATTTAGCCTTCACACAATACTTTGCCTTAAGTCTGATTCTTCCTAGGAAGGATTCTTCAGAAACAATTGAAGGTTAGGTTAGGGAAATTGACTAAGACCACACAAAGGGAAATAATTAATGCCATATCAACTCTCACTTGCTCTTTATCCTGCAAGTGCCATGTCTTTTTTCTGCTACAAGCTGCTTTGCGTTCATCCCTACTAGATGCTCCCTTAAAGCACATGGTGTGACACTCCCTTAGTCCACTTTGTATATCCATAGGCACTGTTTTTCATGGGCATAGAAAGCATTTTTAATTTTTAAATATGCAAGTTTTCTTAATTTCTTGTGGGCTATTACATGGGCATTTATCCTGACTGAACCAAGAAGGATGTACAAATTATATACAGTAAATGTTGGCCCTACAATGATATACACCTGAAGATCCATGGTGCCTTTTCTGCTCTCTCCTATGTGTCTATCTTCCTTGATCCTGCCTCAATTTTATTTCTTACCATCCTTTCCCTTCTTATCCTGCTCCTTTTTCTCTGTATTTTTCACTTTCAACACAATTTCTTTAGGGAATAAATATTTAAAGAGAATAAAATGAGTTAGAATTAGATCATTGGGTAAGTGAGGGAAGTAAGCAGGAACATTTTAGTTTTTCTTATCTTCTTCTGACCAACCAAAATTAACTAAGTATGACTGACGGTAACATTCTGTTATTTCTGAACATCAAGTGGTTAAAAAATCTGATAAATATAGTATCTCAACATAGACTTTAAAGAGTGGAGCATATTGGGTGGCGCCTATGGCTCAACAGAGGAGGGCGCTGGTCCCATATGCTGGAGGTGGCAGGTTCAAACCCAGCCCTGGCCAAAAATACACACACACACACACACAAAAGAGTGGAGCATATCATTTAGGTCTTTGCAAAAATTTCAAAATTGTGAGCAAAATGAGCAAAAAGGGTGTTATCCTAGTGTCACACTCAAAAGAATTAGAATAGAATTATACAGTATTACTCATTGTGAATATTTGTGAAATGTAGACATTTTAAGCCTCGGCTATTTGGGTAAAGTTTACCACTATGTTGATATGAGATTCAAATTAAACTTCAGTCCTCAACAAATATGGTCAGAAAATATGTTCATGTTCCTTATTATACTTTTAGCAGAAAGAAAATCACAATTGAGTTCACTGATTTAATGATAGTAGCAGCTCCAGGTTTGATTTAATTGGTGTCTAAACACTGTTAGCAAGAACTGAAATGCATTGCTTTCTTTCATTTTTCCTTCTTTTTGCTTTCATGTCTGTGCTCCAGAATTCAAGATAATTGCCAGAGTTCCAGGTATCACATCCAGGCCCTGAAATAAGGTAAGTGAGGGAAGTAAGAGACACATAAGAGACATCCCTTCCACATCCGCTGCCACATAAGAGACCATCCCTTCTTCTGACTGATTTTTTTAAGGGTAAAGCAACCTCCCAGGAGGACCCTCTGCAAAAACACTAAGAGATTGTTGGCCTGTGTCACAGCTCATGCTCATGCATAAACAAAACAGATTGAACTTGATTTATCCTTCACATTGGACTAGGGCCCCCATCCCTCAGAGATATGTATGTAAACTAACTCAGGTTCTGTAAACAGTGTAGGCAAGCAAAAATGACTGCTGCTGAATTTGAATGCTTACATATTATACTTCATTTTTTTCCCTTGCTATTTCTGCAGAAACTTGTGAGAGGATAGCCAGTCTTCCAATAATGTCCTTTTGTTCAATGATTTTGATTATATATTGTTGATGAGAAACAAAACAAAGTTGACTCCTGGCCTTGGCCACTGTCTTCATGAAGTGTGTATGTGCTCCTCGCATCTGCCTACGTTTTCTCTGGGTACACCGATATCCTCCAAAATCTCAAAGATGTCATGTCAGGTTCACTGGTGTGTTCAAATTGTCCCAATGAGAGTGGGTGTGGGGATATGTGAGAGTGTGCTCTGTAAGGGAGTGACATCCTGGCTAGGGTTAGTCTCTCTTAGTGGCCTAAGCTGCTAGGATGGGCTCCTGCCATCTACTACCATAAACTGGAAGAAGTGGGTTTAAAAATAAACAAATGAATGAAGATACATTATTGGAAAATAAAGATACATCAAGTATATAATAATGATATAGATACACAACATTAAATGGTGCAGTAGGAAAGTTCTTGGTGAGCCTGTCTTCTCTGTGATTATTCTTAAACCACCTGGTGGTAACAGGTTATCCTTAAAATGTCCACTTAGCAAACATTTATTTCTTGACTTACCCCACTATAACTTATTGCTTCACCAAAAATTGGGTAATTATCTTATTTGCTTTTATTAATCTTTCCTAAATACACAGTATGTATAGCTCACATTTACTTCAACTTTTAAGGTTATAAGTGTTTGGACAGTTATTCAAACATGTAGTGATGTTTCTGTAACCACAACTATGATGTAGGAAATTAACTCTTATTTATGTCTATTAGTCTGTGGTAAAACTACTTTAATTTTACATAGTTTCTCTTAAAGTTACAGTTTCCAAGAAGCTATTGATGATGTTAAATAAAAACTTATTGTATACAAGGTCTGACAATTAAATTCATAAACTTGCCACTGTGTACTTACACTGTACAAAACAATTTGGTAAAGTTTCAGAGCCTTGGTGTATCAGTGTCTCACAGTTCTGTTCATTTTGACATGTGGCAGGGTCTTGCTGAGTGACATTCATTATCATTGCATGTTTTATGCACCATGGAGATAATGTCAGAGCTTGAATTAGAGCTACAAACAAACATATGTAAATTTCTTGTTAAACTTGGCAAGAGTAGAAGTGAAATCTGAGACATGTTTAGTCTAAGTGTAAGGGTATAATGCCATAAAGAAAATGGCAGTGTATGAATAGATTAAACTTCCATTAAACTCCCAAAGTGATTCTCACATTACAAGAAGGGAGAGAGAGTCACTAATGGAAAGAGGTTAGAGTGGCTAGTGAAGAGTAGAACTGACAAAAACATTGCAGAAAATCATTGAATTATGCGTCAAATCTCAGCTGCCTGTGAGAAGCATTAGTAGACCAAGTAAATATTGACAAAGAGACAGGAAAATCTTAGTGGAAAATCTTTGCCAACAACTCATGGCTTTTGAATCATGACAATGCAGTAGTTCACAGGGCGCTGTCGTGAGGGAGTTTTTAGCTAGTAAATAAATAGCTTATCTGGTCCCTGACGACTTTTCTCCTTACCTGAAGATAAAAGAAATATTGGAAGGAAGACATTTTGAGAAAATTCAGAGGGCATCAAGGATAATATGATGACACATATATTGGCCATTCCAGAAAATGAATTCCAAAAAATTGCTTTGAAGGGTGAACTAGGTGCTGGCATGAGTGCATAGCTTCCGAAAGGGAGTGCTTTGAAGGTGACCATAGTGATAGTCAGCAATAAGGTATGCAGCATTTTTTCTAGGATGAGTATATGAACTTGTCAGACCTCATACATGTGTAACATTTGTTTGCATAAAAGAAAATAAAGATCATTCTCACATTGTTAGATTCATCAGGCTCATAGGATATGCCTTCCTTAATATTAGTAATGAATTTGGGGAAAAAAGCATTTTGTTTCAGGGTTTGAAGAAAATGGTGAATTCTTTTTATTTTATCTCTACTTATCATTCTTGGGTAACCATATTTCTTGTTTGTTTGCTTTTTTGTCTCTCATTACCTAAAATATTTTCAACTTTAATTTAGAGATAACACCTTGTTCCATTTTGCAGCCCACGCATAGCAATTTTATCATCATCATATGTTTAACTTGTTCCAGACTGATTAGTCATGGGGATATGTTGCCAAGAACAGTGTGTTATGTAAAGAAAAATCGCTTAAGTCAAGAAGCAGCATATGCATATGTGTGTGTTGTAGTGGGAGATAATTGTTGGTGAAGACCCAATTTCCTTAGACTGAAGAACAACATTCAAAAGATATTTGTGTTGCTGCAGGAAACAATGAGAGAAAGGAAAAGTTAGTCAAGGGTGAAAGGCACCAAATGTCCTCTAGTACCTGGGCACACCAGGGTGACAGTCCAATAGCTGTCTTACTGCACCCTGCTGAGTGTGGGTATTGTAGGACATATGGAGGATTTCACCCTGAACTCTAAATTTCCCGAAACAGCTGTAATATCCTCTTAGTGTACTTTGTGTGGGCCATTATATTTAAGCAGAGATGTGTAAAGCATCCCCTTTTCTCACATTCTTAGTAATCAAAGGACATTAATATGTCATTCACATAGGCTTCTAACTATTGAGTTGTTACATATTGAAATGTTTCTTGCCTAAGACCCTCTCTTTTCTCTCTTCTTTCCCACACACATCTGTTTTTTCTTCTTTCCATTTGGTCTCTCCTATTCCCTCTTCCTCTTTTCCTGTGTTCCCTTTTTGGCAAAGAGCATTATTGAGGGAAAGAAGCAAAACATTTTCCAAGTTCTTTTGAAAGTGACAGCTCATGTATCAGAACTCATTACATACATAAACATTTTTAAAAGATTGAATAAAATTAGGATTCCAATCTCAAATATAGGATTTCCAACATATTAATAAAAGTTGTCACCTGTGTTCATGATCTCCTGAAGAGTCATGTTTTTTCCTTAGGAGTGTTTTGTATTTCTTCTGAATTCAGCACAACCTGTTCTGATTTGCAACCTGTGAATATAGGATCTTTCTGTTGTGAGAGTGGGAAAAAAAGATGGATGAGGGTTGAATAGAAAGTAAATTATGATAAAAATCATGCAAATTTATACCTAAGAATAGATATGAAAGATTTACTTTCAAGGAGATACATTTGGTTCCTTTGGCATTGGTATGACAGCTAAAGAGACAGTTAACCTAAAATCAATGAATATTATTAATAGCTCAATTGGAACTATCTTAGAGAGTGTTTCTTTATTAAAGCTGTTTGGAAAAAAATTACAGCTCTAAATAAGGGCTTAAATTAATAATGGTTCAAAATTTTAAAAAACCAGAAACAATATGTAATTGACCACAAACACTTTACAATCACATGGAAACATTATTATACTTTTGAACCATGTTAAATAATATAGCTATGTCAGACATAAAATTTATTTCAGGCATAAAATTTACCACTTTAACCATTTTCATGGTATACTTTTATGGCATTAAATATATTCACAATGTTGTATAGCCACCATCACTATTTATTTGCAGAACTTTTTCATAATCCTCAACTGAACCCAGTGCCCACTACACTCTAACTTCCCATCATACGTACCCCTAGCCCCTGACAACAATATTATACTTTCTTTGTCTACGCATTTGACTGCTATAAGAACCTCTTATAAATGGAACCACACAGTATTTGCCCTATGACTCGCTTATTTCACTTGGCGTATTGACTTCAAGGTTCACCTACATTGCAGTGTGTGTCAGATTTTTCTCTCTTTTTAGGCTGATTAATATGCCATTATATAAGCACATCACATTTTGTTTAACCATTTATCTATTGATGAACCGATGGCTTTTTCTGACTTTTGGCTATTACGAATAATGCTGCTATTAATGTGAGGCTATAGAAATCTTATTTAAGTTTCTGCTGTCACTTGGATATACAGCCAGAAGTGGAACCACTTTATTATATAGCAGTTATGTATTTGAATTTAGTGGGGAATTTTTTCACACACCTTCTAACTCACTGCATCATACTTATTCCCACCAACAATGAACAAAGGTCCCCATTTCTACTTTTAAATAATTTACCTAAGTTAAATATATATACTTCTTTTCTTTGGAAATATATTTTTTTTCTTTTTCTTGCTTGTGATCGTAAGGGGAAGGTATCCCTTATTCCTCCTTAAAGAGTCAGGAAACTAGAATGCACATACAAAGCTGTTAAAGATGGTTTTTGTTAACAAGGCCACCTCCTCTCAGCACAGAGGTCCTTGCTTGTGGTAATTAAGGGAGCTATCAGAAGGCAGATTAGGTTAAAAATTTTTCCAAGTCATGTTGTTGTTGTTGTTGTTGTTGAGAAGGTTTTTCAGATTACAATATTTGTTCTAACAAATGTTTAGCAATAGGCAAATAGCTTCCCGGAAGTGTGAAACAGCATCAAAGCTAACTCTACTGCCTCGGATTTATAATAAAGCATAAGAAAAGTTTACTTTTGCTCAATTTCTGATAAAAAGGCTTAACCAAGTAAGCTAGTCAAAAGAAACATAGGAGTCTACTTGAGAAAATGTGTTACTTGGTTGGCATAAGTATTTCTAAAGGTTTGTATAAGATCTTTATGACAAACACATCTCTATATATTCGTAATGACTAGTATTTATTACACCATATTTTTGTTCTATTAAACAATATTTTAAGTATTTTATAGTTTATATATATATTGGAATATGTCTTGTTACATTAAATGGTATTGATATGATTTATTGTTCTATAGATATTTGACAAGAGCTCAATCCACATCTCTCCTAAATTTTTTTGACAGTTTATTTTGACACATAAAAACTGCATGTATTTAAAGTGTACAATTTGATCATTTTTGAAACATGTACTACATATATTCCTACAAACCTAGCATCACAATCAGGAAAATGAACAGCCCCATAATTCCCCCATGTTTTCTTCTTTCTCTGGGTACTCTCTTTCTATCCCATTCCTCAGTGTTTCAGGTCAAGTTGTACCCCACTTTCAATTTATACAAAAGGACTACATAATGTGACTGCATTTGAAAGCAGACTTTCAAAAGGTGATTAAAATATAGTAAAGTCATTAGGCTGGGCACTAATCTGATCTGACTGGTATTTCTAAAAGAAGAAGAAATATGCACACACAAAGGGATACCAAGGGGAAAATTTGCACATAGACAAGCCCATATGAGGTACAAAGAGAAAAAGCAGCCATTCTCAAGCCAACAAGAGAGTCCTCAGAATGAAATCCACTCTACCAACACCTGATCTCAGAACTCTGGCCTCTGGAACTGTGACGGTGTATCTATTTGTTGGGGTCCTGCACTGGGAGCAGGGTCCACTAAAACCTGTAGAAACTGGAGGTGATGGACCGAAGAAATATAGAGTTAGAAATGACAGTAAAGAAAGAGACATGATATAGAGTAGAATTAAAGGTGGGAGCTCAGGGGTCCAATGGGTGTTTGTGGTCTTCTGGCAATGGCACCGAGTGTTTGCTCCACTCTGTTTGTATTGATGCCTATTTGCCCAGAAGGTAACCTTAAGGGTAGCCTTGAGAAATCTGAAACCTGAGCCTTGTATTTGGAGAGCCTCTAGCTTGAGATCTCACACACACAGATTTCTAGGGAGGGGTTAAACTCTGCTAGTTCCCTGTGAAGTAAAATGCCAGTGGTGTTAATCTCCTCTGAGGAATTGATGGGAGGGAGAAATTTTCCTCCCATCAGCACCACAGAGGATCTTCCTCTGCGATAAGGGAGATAAGCTCTTCTGCCCATATCTCAGGGCTCCAGCTACTCCCTTAATCTCTGCCCTAGCCAAATGCGTATCTCCACAATGGGTATTTTCTTTACCTGTTTACTAGGCAGGAAAAAACCCAGTTACTGTATCTTTCTAGGTCTTTGTTATAGCCTCTTCTATGACCATTTTTTCCTCAGAGTGCTCACAGGCAGAGTAAGAGTGTTTGTAAGCTGTATCCCTAACAGGCTAGAATTTCAGAAAAGGCAGGAAGCTTGCTGGCAATGGCTAGCTTAAGTGTAAACTAGCTGACTTTTCTTTGTCTGACTCATTCAACTAACTTTTTAATTTTCTTCTTTTCCTGGGGGAGCTTTCCTTTGTCAAGAATGGGGTCTTTGGTTCCTATTCTCCCTGCATTATTGATTATGCCAGAGCTATGTGGTATTTTTCTAGAGAAGCCTTAGCAACATGACATGCCAGGCAACCACTGACAAACTTTCTGTCACCATATATTAGATTGCATGTTATAGAATTTTATATAAATGTACTCTTTTGGGCCTGGTTTATTTCACTCAACATAATTTCCTTGTGATCCATCCATGCTTTTGCTACATCAGTAATTCATTATTTTTATTATTGACTAATATTTCATTGAATGGGTATGTCACAGTTTATTCATCCATTCATTCATTGATGGGCATTTATGTTGTTTTCTGATAATAACAAGATAACACTGTTTTGAACCTGCATCATTTTCTAGCAACTTAACATTAACTTGCCTTGTTTTTTTCCCTGCAAAACTATTCTTTTGAAAGAATTATCTGTTAATATTTTCTCATTTCCCTTTCCTCCAACTCAACACTGCCAGGTTTCTAAATCAACGTATAATTTATATTTTAACAGTAATACACCTTATTCTCTGCTTAATAATCTATACAGAAATGTTCTTTCCAAATTGCATCAAGGTTCCAGTCTCTTACAAAATTGACAATGTTTTATATATATGGTGGCAAAGGAAAATAGTTCAGGATTGAGAAGCTTAACATCTGGCTTCTCAACCCAGTTCTCTCCTAGCTAGTTATACCATCAATGGGGAAATGAGTGAACTTTTCTACTCCTAATTAGCTATCTACAAAATAAAAATAAAAATATATAATATACTTAGAGCTGTGATTTTCAAACACCAATATGCATACCAGTCACCTAGGATCTTGTTAAAAATGCAGATTCTG
The DNA here is from genome assembly GCA_963574655.1 of Perodicticus potto. Classification (NCBI taxonomy): domain Eukaryota; kingdom Metazoa; phylum Chordata; class Mammalia; order Primates; family Lorisidae; genus Perodicticus; species Perodicticus potto. The sequence goes on along the minus strand of CAUYRH010121464.1, from coordinate 127,623 downwards.
ACTCAGTTTGTCTGGGATTCTGTATCTCTAAAAAGTTTCCAGATTAGACTTTTGTTGCAAGCCCACTTGGAGCAAAAAAAGGTCATCTCAATGTTTCATAATTCCCTGTTTGCAGAATAGAAGCATGTCTGGAGATTTTTAAAGATACAAAACCTTGGTTCTATCCAAGAAAATTGAATGAAACTCTTCATGTGAGGTCTAGGCATAAGTGTTTTTAAAGTCTGAAGCCAGGATTGAGAACAACTGTATACAATGATACCTGATTTCTGTTGAAGCTCTATGATGACTTTAGCAGATAAGATATATTTTATAAAAATCCTGCATACTACTGAAATATGGGACAACCTGTCATCTATACAAGATTGAATAAGAAAAAGGATAATTTTCAGATAGTGAATTTATGTGAGTGCTAAGTGTCTAAAGGAACAAACAAGAAAACTGAAAATGTAATTTAATACCACCAAAAGTACCAAAGGGAGTTTAAGAATCCACTTTAGAAAAAAAAAAAAAAAAAAAAAGAATGACATGGCTTGGTGCAAAGATTTGTAACATGAAGCAAAGAAAAGACAAAGGTCAAGGCCACATTAAATTAATCATGAGAAAAGCCACATGTAATTAAGAGCTGTTTGAGATAAATATCCATGTCTGTGTGCTTGTATAGGTGAAATGTATCTGCTCAAGATAATTTTCAACTTCTCTTAGTTGAGTTAACCAATCCGCTGGTGCTGTGTGTCATCAGAGACAAAGAGTGTCTTCAGATCATGAGAATTGTTGTTACTACCAATACCTTCTGCATTCCCTGTCCAGACTCTCTTTAGTTTTCTTCTTGACTCTTACACATTCCAACATAGTATGGTATATATTTCATTTGTTTACATCAAAAAAATAATGGCAAAAACTTTTATTTACAATCCTTACTCTAACCGAGGTGGCAGGAGCACAGTCTAGCACCAAATATCTATGTTGGGTGAATAGTTACTGAGCTAGCAAATAAAGAAAATAAAACATTTTAGGAAAGAATAGCAAAATACAGTTCAGCAAATAAGAAGGAAGGATAAAGAGCGTAATCTAAGAAGATGTAAGGATACATTATGATTCCTACTGATTGGAAGAATTTTCGTATTGCTTTTATACGAAAGCCTGACCCTATGCACTATGGTGTCTTTAAAAATTTTAAGATGTTTGTACCATAATGCTATTACTAAGTAACAAAATATAACTTAAAATTCAAAAACACTCTGAGAACTATACAAGTAAATTATTTTATATATCAGATGAGGTATTTAATGATTAGAATACTTAACTGATTTCAACTAGAGGAAATTACTTTTGCATATTTATAAGATGAACTAAAAACTGTCCAACTATGGGGATTTTTTGCCTTTTCACAGAACTTAATCATTTTCTAGTTAGATATTACTCTATGCTTTCAGGACACAGTTGATCCCACAGTGAAAAATAAGAGCAGACTTTTACTCTAATGATCTCAGAAGAATTTAAAGTGGCAATAACAAGAATATAACCAGAAGCTAAAAAAGAGTGATGTTTTCTGTATGTCTTTTTTTTTCTCTTTAGTCTATGCGATTGGAATTTTTATCTGTAGTCTCTTTGTAAAGGAAAACCCCCTTACTCACTCGACAGGAAGGGTGAGTCTAGGATAATCTGCAGGCCTTTGATGTTATTATATGAGTGAAAACAAAATAAGGCAAAAGGAGACACTGGCGACAGAGTAGTAGCTTCTATTTATTTTCTGGTTTGTTAGGATCTTTCTTAGTCTGAAGGCTCGTTAAGCAATTATGAGGATCTATTTAATGGATCATTTCTTGATATTGTTTATTAATATTCTGTTCATTGCTTTAGTTTTTCTTTCAATTTCCTATTCTTTTAAGTATGTACAAGACAAAAACTATCTCTTCATAGAAGCTGAATTTATAGATTCCAAAAATTATGCTCCATGGTATCTATAATGATGTTTTTTCAATGTGCTTTTGCCAGTGTGTTTAATCATAGCTTCTTTTCTATAGGGTTATATCTTTCTGATTTTCTCCCCCCTATTCCAAATTAATGTCTTTTTGGTTTCAAAAATCTAAATCAACAATGCTTACATTCCTTGAAATACTGCTAGAGAAGAACAGTGGTAGAGTTTATGTTTATTAACTTGAGTTCATAGACACTTAAATGAAATTGTAAGTTTTAGGGAAAATATATTCTTATTTGAGTTTAATAATGCAATTGAATCAATGGGGAAAAAAGGAGGCCACCACTTATAAAGGGAGGCCTATTTCCCCTCCATTAAGATTAATTGCAAACATTTCAGACATAATGAATCAATGTTGACTGTAGGCCACTTCACTGTCATTCTGTGGTCACTGTGGCTGCTCGTGGGTGCAAGCTTTGTTATCTTCAATTAGTTGTGGGAAGAAAATTGTAAGCATACTTGTAAATATTGTACGAGCTCTTTTTAAGTTGCCCATGAAACTGGGAAAGAAAAAAACGAAGCAAAGAACTTTTTAGAGCACTTCAGCCTACTAAAATCTAAAACATCACAGAAGTTAAAAAATGGTCCCTTTATTTTTGGTTCTTTGTCTTAGTCAGGTGAAACAATTTGAAAAGTCATTTAATAGAAACTTTGAACAAACTACCATAACTATATTTTAAATTTGTTTTGCAAAGCTGTGAGCAGTTCTAAGAGCCAAACAAACAAAGGATATAAAATTACTTTTATTGTTCTCAAGCCCACAGCCATCAGAATAAAATAAAACTGACTGCTTTGGGTTGATTGCAGAAATAATGTGACAAAAAACACCAAAACAAGGCCGAATTTACTAGTCTTTAGGAAAGACAAACAAAGTCCGGGCAAGTGCACTTATGGAGGCTTGATGTTTGAAGCATCCTAAGCATGCACATATTTTATGAAAGTAAGTATTTTAATAGCTTTTTGTAATTGGAGTCAGAGGCAAAGATAAGTAGAAGGCGATTACAATGGTGAAATGCCCAATATAAATGTTTTTCCTCGGAAGGTATCATTAGAAAATTCAGTCTTAGGCTTGGCGCCTGTAGCTCCGTGGTGAAGCAGCCAGTCCTATACACCAGAGCTGGCAGGTTCCAACCTGGCCTCAGTATGCTAAACAACGACAGTTGCAACAAAAAAATAGCTTGGTGTTGTGGCGGGCGCCTTTAGTTCCAGCTGCTTGGGAGGCTAAAATAAGGAGTCTTAGGTTGCTGTGAGCTGTGATGCTCTGCCCTCTACCGAGGACAACATAGTGAAACTCTGTATCAAAAAAATTAAAAAAGAAGAAAATTCAGTTTTAGTACCTATTTGGACTTGAATTCAGCATTTAAACCAAGAAGATATAAATAATAGGGGTTGAGAACTGCGGCTTATTATTCTGTGATTATGAACAGCTACAACCACTAATTCTAGGGTATACATAACTTCAGGGTTCCAACACAAATATAGTTATAGATTAAAAAATAAGGCAATGTTTTTAAAAAGATAAAAACACACGCAGAAGTTCCACCTATATTGCTTGTATGTACAGATATGCATAATTAAAACTAACAAGTATGGAAAATAACGAATGTGGTAACAACCTGCAAGGTGGGAAATAGGATGGACTTGGAAAGGGAAACATTTATGATGTAATTTTACCTTATTACCAGAAGTTGTGTGACTGATTTTGTAATTATTTTTATCAATCAATAAAAAGACAAAAGGGAAAATCAAGTTTAGGTCTTTGTCGACTGAAATTCAAAGCTAGAAGGCCATTAAGATTACCAAGGTGCAAAGTAGGGAATGTAACCAGAAACAGCAAATGGAAAACTCAAAGCTTTGAACTTGACAAGCACAAACCTCCTTCATGGTCTTTGCAAGCGTTTATTTATTTACCAGCTAGTCACTTGGCTTGAGATGCTCCCCACAGATATGTACAAGACAGATTACCTTCATTTTTGTCCTTATAAAATGTTACCTAATTAGATGGTCTTACCTCACTTTTGTTTTGTTTTTTATGAGTTAGTGTCTGAAGCTGTCACCCTGGGCAGAGTGCCATGGCATCATCATAGCTCACATCAACCTCCAACTCTTGAACTCAAGCGATCTTCTTACCTCAGTTTTTAGTAGAGGTGAGGTCTCCCTCTTGCTGAGGCTGGTCTTGAACTCATGAGCTCAAGTATTCTACCCGCCTTGGCTTCTGAGAGTGCTAGGATTACACTCCAAGAAGTGGCATGACCATCCTGCCCAGCCTGGTCTTGCCTCATTTTATAAAATATTACCTGCCATCTTTCCTCTACCTCATCCCCAGGAATTAGTCTTCTTCAAAACACTTACCACATTCTGAGGACGATTTAAATATTAGCTTATTATGTATCTCCAGAGCACTAGAATATGAGCTCTGTGAGAGCAGGAGCTTTGGCTTTTTCTGTCTTTTCCAGCTTCTGTGATAGTACTGGGCACAGAGAACCAGTTCAAAGGATCAATAGTAAGTAAAAGAAGGGGAGTCTCAGATACTGTTTTACAGATGCTGTTAGGATCAACAACCTTGTATGGTGAAGCCTAAAGCAGATTTCCAAACATAGTGTAACCAGTTCTTAGATGTTAACTTGATCCATTTACAAGTAATCTTTACATCATTTATTGTACTTTATATCTCTGAGGTATTGGAATTTCTCTCTCAATATGAAATGGAGAATTTTAAATTAAAAATCAATATAAGCAGAATTATAGTTTAAAATTAAGAAAAAAGTAATTCAGTGGTGTGTGAATATAATGCATAGTAAAAAGACAGAGCAGGGTGAACCTGGAGAGACTGCTCTTGAAGGAAGGGACTTTACTGGCCATGTCCACTCCATGATTGTACAGATTTTATTCTATGGGAGCAGTGCCCTCTTGGGTTGTTCAGGGGGAAATCTGCACTTAGATACTCACTGGAGAGTACTCAGGGGAGGCTGTGAAAAAGTGAAGTAATGAGATTAGATTTATAACACATTTAAGCTGGAGTGCTATAAAGCTCACCTGGAAAGATCACAGCCTGCAAAAAATGTGATTAAATTTGAGCAAATGTGCTCAACTTTGATTTGGTTTAAGAGCAGATGATGTTTTTTGTTTGTTTTTTTGTTTTCTAAGTGATCCATTTTAAGGGTAGAGTATTAAATACCTGCTGAAGAACTCTCGGTAATGAAGTTCAGGGGTTGCCTTAACTCATCTCTGTGGTTTCTTAAAACATTTAATACAGGTATAAAGTTGTCACTAGTAGGGGCAAAGAAACTATCCAAGAAATAAGTCAGAAACTCAAGAAAAATAGCCATCAGAAGTGATAATGGCTCATGCGTGAAGTTTTGATGTGTGCCCACTTGATGCCCTGCTTGGATCTTGCTGAGGTGGTTCATTTGGTGCTGTGACTTGAAAGACTGAAGTGGAAAAGACTACAGGAAATGAAAAAACCTCAGCAAGCTCAGGTGAGAACAGTCCTTCCACCTGACTTGGGTGACAGGATAGCTGTATTGCAAGCTGGAGGCCAGCCATGCCTGCTATCTGCTGAGGGCAGGCATTTTGGAGCAATCTCCAAAGCAGGTTTCATTTCAAATGATGCAGCAAATCAGACAAGAGCAAAGTACAAGCTTCTTAAGGAAGTGGAAAAGGTTCACCAAAGAGGGAACAAGTTCAATGCTTCAAACTGATTGAGGAATGGAGAAAAGTGTATATGGTCTTGTTAGGGAAGTGAAACTTAGAGATCACTGAGGGATGATTACAGGTGAATTGGTAGAAAAAGAGAGCAGTAAACGGAGGCAGGCTATGTTGAAAAAAAAGAAAAGAAAGGAAAGAGAATAAGAGGATAACTGAAAGAAGTTAATAAAAAAGAGAAGGTGATGTTTTTAAATGCTGCATATCTGTGTAATGATAATGTGGAAATGCAAATGCCCAGTGCTGTTCCTGGCCTTCTAGAGGAGTCATCTAATAAATATTTAGGCACAGCTCAATCTCATGCTGATTTGAAGCTAAAGCCTTATATTTACAGTTACAATGAATTAACCAGTTCCATGAGCCCTATTATGATTATGATTCATTAATCTATTACACAGAAAGCCACATTGCTTCTTTTAGATAAGGCTCTATCTATTAATATTTTCACATTTTTCGGGGCTTGGGTGTGAGAGGAGGATATTCATATATAGGTAAGTTTGAGATGAGATATATGATCTGCATATACTTACAAAAATAGGCTATCATGTTCTTTCTTGAAGGCAAATTTTAAAAATTGCATATTTTGGAATAGGGACTGGTTTTGTTTGTTGTGTTCTGTTTTTTGGAGGCAAAAATGATTCAGATAGAAGGGTAATAATATTGCATTTGTTTGCATAAAGAATTACAAATACTGAGATAAATGTTAATAAATATCTTTTAAACTGCTATGTGCGTAGTCTGGAGAACAAGTGGTATTTCTGGGTTTTATCTTGACCTTAAGCACTTTTAAGAAGTACAAAATTGATTTTGTCAGATTAGAATATATAAACATCCTAAGTATCTGAGTTAGGGGGCAGGAGAGTGCTCAAAGAGTTTTAGTATCAACTAGTGGAATGTAAGGTAATACAATATAAAATAATTAACTGTATGTGTAAAACATGGCTGCTTGGGTTTCATTTCCCACTCTTGGCTGATAGTTTATGCTTATAGCCTTTCCTTTGAGGGGTAATTATACCACTGCCAAGGGTCTCTCTTTTGCACTGTACTGTTCTTAGTTATCATTGCATAACTTGGTCCAGCAAAAGGTTTGAATGGGTCAAGAAATGCCTTTTTAATTCAATAAACTGTGTTCAAGGTTCTTCTGTTTCATCCATGATCATGTTAATGGGGCCACAAAACATGAGCTATGGGAAGAAAGGACACTAAAAAGGAAATCAAGAATTATCCTGCCAGCAAGGAAGAGTTTACAAAACACACCTGAGATACTGTGTGTGAGAGTGGTCTCTGTGTTTCAAAAAAATAAGGATATAAAACAATCTGCAAAGAAAGTGTGCAAAAGATCAGATAGGAGTGAAGATGCTGCAATGTGAAATTAAGAAGAATCTGCAAAGGTGACAGAATACACAATAAGATTGTATACACAATAACATTTTGAGGTTGTAGATGAAAAGATTCCTTATTATAATAATATTCCTAGATAGTCTATGTGGTCTCATAAATATAGATTTTCTCATGTACATCCCCTAACAAGCCTATGAGATAGAAAGCATAACTGTGTCTCTTTATGGAGGATTTGAGCTTTATCAAACTTAATAATTTGGTCATAGTCTTCCCAGAGTCAGGGGAAGAGTCTGCCCTCCCAACACAGTGTTTTGAGGACATAGATTTATAAAATCAAAGTCAGAAGAAAAATCTGCAGTGTCCTTTTGATAGGACACTATGTGATATTAAAAGCAAATGACTAGAAAATACTATTCTATATGCAGAAAAATATTTTTTATATGAAGATGAAATATAAATGGATCTGTAAATGATCGGACAATTTTATTCACTATCTACTAAAAAATTCTAGTGCTGCCTTTATCTTTAATGTGGAAGACCCACTGTGCCTTTCTGTGGAAATGTTAAGCTAGAATTAAAGTTCTGTTTATATGTGTAGGAAGATATAGTGAATGAGTCAGGAAGTAAGTTCAGAAAGAAAAAGAAGATGAGACAAGTTGGCAGAAATGGAATATAGGTTAAAAATTCCATTATCTCTTCCAACAATTTTTCTGGAAAAATTATTTTCCAGAAAATAATTGTTCAGACATAGTTTTTATTTGTCCTTATTGTTTACTGTTATAAAACAAATGACTGGTACAGAGCAGAATAAAATATCTTAAAGAATTTAGACAGATGTCACGCCTGCTTTTAAATTTTCTAATCTGTGTTGTATCATAGAACACATTACAATATAAATCCAAAAGATTTTCAATGTGCCAAGCTGGGAAAAATAATGCTTTGAGAAAAACTTACTTTTATTTATTCTTGGGGAGGCTTTTGCTGGCTTGCAAAATTTTTATGTTCTATGGACAGTAAAGAATGAACACAGTGAGAGGACGTCTTGTATACACATATAATGAGTGTATACTGTTAATATATGTGTTCATAAAGGAGTATGTGTGAAGTAAATAATACATTTTGACATGGAGTCATGCCATACTTAAAACCGATTTTAAATGTTTCACAGAATGATGAAGAACATCCACAGTCTTTGATCTTCCTGTGAACTCCAACAGTGCAGTCAAGATTTTCAATGTCAGAGCAGATTGAAATCTGGAAGTAAATGCATTTAGATACATTATACATTTCTGTAGCAATTATTACAGCTCACATTTAATAAGTCCTTGCTATGTGAAAAGCACTGTGTTAAGTGCTTTATATACACAAGTCTTATAATAAAATGCCACAGACTGGGGAAGTAATTTCCATTTATTTGGGTCCTGGTTCTGGAGCTTGAGAAGTCCAAGATCTGCGGTCTACATTTGCTAAGGGCCTTCCTATTGTAACATCTCATGGTGGGAGGTAGAAAGGAAAGAGAGGGCAAGGGATAGTCAAAGATAGAATTTGCATGCTTCAGTCTTATTACAACCATCATTAATACATTCTTGAGGGTGAAATCCCCTTGACCTAAACACCTCTCCTTAGGCTGCGCCTCCTAGCACTGCTGTGTTGGGGATTAGGTTTCCAATACTGCTCTTTGAAGAACATATTCAAACCATAGCTCTATATTATTCCAGTCCTCATAATGATTCCATAAGGGGATACTCTTATTAAACCTATTTTTAGCAGGTAAGTGAATTTAGCATATTATTAATTAGAAAATTAATAATCAAACATTATTAATTAACAAATAGAGGCCATGAGAGAACATAAAGTTTCCAATGTTTGATTACAAATTCAAGTACTAAACCACTAAGCTATAATACAAGGATATTATAAAATAATAAAAAGAAGAAATTAAGTTATTTAATACACAGACTCTAAATCATATCACGTCACTAAACCAAATATCTTTGTAGGATGGGAGAGGCAGGGATGAGGAACGTTGCTCATGTATGCAGACTGAGGGAGTTTACTCTGTGTAAAAGGTAATTTTTTTTATATAAATAAGGAAGAGAAAGTAAATGTTTTCCACTATTCAGGCAGGTTGTAGGAGAAACCATGAAGAGATCCTTAAAGAGGGAGTTCTAGAGATAAAGAATAAATATCTCCGGATGGTCCCATATATCTAATAATGAAGAAAGGTAATTATTTGTTCTAGAGAATTATTGGCAACATTATAAGATGACAAAAATGTTAAAATTTCTATGAAATAACATTTATATATTATTCTTGATAAAAATCAATCTTTATTTTGAAAAATTATAGATATGTAAATTCAGCAATCCTGAAATTTGTTGTGTTTGACAGATATTTTCTGCATTCTTGTGCTTATGGAAGTAATAATGAAATGATTTATTTGGTCTTGAAAATATTTATAACTGGTTTTTATAAACAATGTATACATATAATTGCATAACTATATATATGGCTGTATATGAAACAAACATTTAAATATAAAATAGAAAAGAAATAATATACATGCATACACTAAAGAAAGATCCTTTTTTAACTATAAAACAGTTTATGCAAATCTTTTGAGAAAGGTCCTATACATAGCCAAAGCATATGACTTTTCTTGATAGAATTACAAAAGTAAGATAACCATATATTTGGGGAATATTTTCTGACAGATATAAATAAAAAGGAGTGTATGAAGGCAATTAGAACTTGCTCCAATTCATGGGACACCTAGTAACTCTGTATTTATTGCTAAACCATTTTAAAATAGAATATTCTGATATGCCCATGGAAGATTTATTAGAAACAGAAAATGCATTGTTGTAACTACTGGTACTTTAGTAACTAGAGATAAAGTATCCACAGATAGAGGGAATAGAATTAATTCAGAAACAGCTGGTTTTTCTTGGGTTAGCAGGTGCAGCTGACTGGTAAAAGCTGTCTAACTGCTACAGATCTGTTTTGCCAGCAGCCTTTTAAGTTAGCAGACTTGAGGCTGGACCAGGACACAAGCATCCAGAAACTCAAGCACCCATACTATCTCTTTTTCTAAATGAGAGCTGTTTAAATTGCATACAAAATATAGTAAAAAGTTATACAATCAATTTAGGGGTTCTTGTCTATGTTTTCAAATGAAATATGTAGTTGATCCATAGTTGATCCAATTGATCCATAGGTGACCCATAGTTGATCACCTCCTGCTCTGACTACGTCCTTAAGTTCAGCTAATTTTCATAGACTGGGCATGCATCACATGTATGAATCAGTACAGGAGACTTCGTTCCTTTGTGTGGACCAATTGTTACAGCCCCTTGGGTGGTCAACTTACAGAGGTTATACTGTAAATGTTAAAAGAACAGGCAAGTTTCAAATATGATTCATGGTCTTTAGGCTTGGGGTCAATCTACAAACAATAGACTCCCTACCCCCATCTCATCTGCAGCTTGCTTTCAGGAGTTTCAGTCACTCAAGGTCAGCTGTAGTCTGAAAATATTAAATAAAAAATTCCAGAAATAAACAATTCAAAAGTTTTTCATTGCATAGCCTTCTCAGTAGCATGACAAAATTTTGCCTGGGCTTGCTCCTTTGTGCCTGGGTCATGAATCGTCCCTTTGTCCAGCTTCTCTGTGTTGTAGACATGCCAACAGTTGTGGTATCACAGTGTGTGTGTTGAAGCTCTTTATCTTATTTAACAGTGACCCTGATGTGTAAGCTCAGTGATGCTGGCAATTCAGATATTCCAAAAGGAAGTCTTAAAGTTCTTCCTTTAAGGGAAATTATGAAAGTCCTTGACTTTAGGAAAATTAAAAAGAAAAACTTTTGATGAAGTTGTTAAGATCTACGGTAAGAAAAAATCTTTGATTCATGAAATTATGAAGAAGAAAAAAGAACTTTATGAATAGTAGCATTTGGTCCTTTCTGTGATTGTAGGCATCTACTAGGGGTCTTCGAATGTATCCCCTGAAGATAAAGGGGGACTGCTATAGTTTTATGAAAACTTTTGTTTACATCATAGGCTTGTGTGGAGGGGATGAGAGTTGGGAAATGGAGAGTTATAAATACTCTGTACAGTTTGGAAAATAAAATATGTTTCTAAATGTGAATAGAGATGAACAAATTGAATCCCATTGCCCTAGGCCATTAGTATCACAGTAAAGCAGGTAAAAAATGCCCAAACTGACCACCCTATAACTCTGGGATCTCCTCAGTGTGACTGTTGGGATCCAATTTAGAAGCATGACTCATTCTGTCTTCTGTGTCCATAGGACCCCTCCTTACATCCCATTTTCCTACAATGTAGACTTTATTCAGGGCTTAGGGAAGGAGAGCTTTCTAAACTATGTCTCCATCAATCATACCATCATTTACAGTGCTTCCAAATTAATTTTTCCAAACAACCTCCCTGCTTAGAACTCCTTAATGGTTTTCCATATGGTCAAATGAATTTTAAACACTTTATTCTGACATTTAAAAACTTCTCTACAAATTAGTTCTTATAAATGCTTTAAGCTTTATACCTTCACATACCTACCAATAAATCTAAGTTCCAACAGAATCTGAACACTCTCTGGACTGAGAATGCACAAGTCCACTTCACCCCTCTGTGTTTAGGCCTGGTGGCTGTCCTTGCTACTGTTCATTCCTCTCTTTGTAACTTGTAAACTCTCAATTTGTTCTTAAGTCTCTTCTCATACATCATTATCTCTGTGGGGCGTTCATTGGCATTCTTGCCCCAAGCAACAATAAAATGGTTTATTTTTTCTACCTTCATGATCCTTTACAAAGTCATTCCCATTATATATATACCTTATGTAACTTTTTATTCTCAGTATTAAATGCAGTACATTGAACATAGTAAGATATTAATATATATTTGTGGAATGAATAAATATTGGTAATCATGTATATACCATATATACAAAGTTATCCTGAATATTTGCTGGACCAATTATTGTTCCCTTCACACCTCAAAAACAAATCTCTCTTCCCCATTGATGTATGGGATTATTGGTTTTTTTCTTGTGGATTAATTGAAGTTCTATATAGATCCTGGTTATTAAGCTTTTGTCAGATTAAAAATATGCAAATATCCTTTCCCATTGGTAGGTTGTCTATTTACTTTGGTTGTTGTCTCCTTGGCTGTACAGAAGCTTTTCAGTTTAATTAAATCCCATTTGTTTATTATTGCTGTTGTTGCTATTGCCATGGCAGTCTTCCTCATAAAGTCTTTCCCCAGGCCAATATCTTCCAGTGTTTTTCCTATTCTTTCTTTGAGGATTTGTATTGTTTCATGCCTTAAATTTAAGTCCTTTATCCATCTTAAATCAATTTTTGTGAGTGGGGAAAGGTACAGGTACAGTTTCAATATTTTACATATGGATATCCAGTTCTCCCAGCACCATTTATTGAATAGGGAGTCTTTTTCCCAGTGGACACTCTTGTTTGGTTTACCAAAGATTAGGTAGCTGTAAGTTGTTGGTTTCATTTCCAGGTTTTCTATTTGATTCCAAATTTCTATGTCTCTATTTTTGTGCCAGTACCATGCTGTCTTGATCACTATGGCCTTCAAATACAGCCTAAACTCTGGTATGGTGATACTCCTAGCTTTGTTTTTATTACTAAGAACTGCATTAGCTATACGGTTCTTTTTCTGGTTCCATACAAAATGCAGAATCATTTTTTCCAAGTCTTGAAAGTAGGATGTTGGTATTTTAATAGGGATGGCATTGAATCAGTAGATTGCTTTGGGAAGTATAGACATTTTAACAATGTTGATTCTTCTCAGCCATAAGCATGGTTCTTCCATTTGTTAAAGTCCTCTGCTATTTCCTTTCTTAGGATTTCATAATTTTCTTTATAGAGGTCCTTCACCTCTTTTGTTAAGTATATTCCTAAGTACTTCATTTTCTTTGGGGCGATGGTGAAGGGAGTTGTGTCCTTAATTAACCTCTCATCTTGGCTGTTGTTGACGTATACAAAGGTAACTGACTTGTGGACATTGATTTTATATCCCAAGACATTACTGTATTTTCTGATGACTTCCAAGAGTCTTGTGGTTTAGTCTTTAGGGTTCTCTATGTATAAGATCATATCATTAGCAAAAATGAAGAATTTGACCTCCTCTGCACCCATTTGGCTGCCCTTTATTTTCTTGTCTTGTCTAACTGTATTGGCTAGAACTTCCAGCACTGTGTTGAATAGTAATGGTGACAGAGGACAACCTTGTCTGATTCCGGTTCTAAGAGGAAAAGTTTTCAGTTTTGCTCCATTCAGTAAAAATATTAGTTGTGGGTTTGTCATAGATAGCTTTGATCAAGGTAAGAAATGTGCCAACTATGCCTATTCTCCTCAGTGTTCTAATTAGAAAAGGATGCTGGATTTTATTGAAAGCTTTTTCTGCATTGATTGAGAGAATCATATAGTCTTTTGTTTTTCTTCTGTTGATACAGTGAATAATGTTTATGGACTTGTGAATGTTAAACCAGCCTTGCCTCCCTGAGATGAAGCCTACTCGATCATGATGTATGACTTTTTTGATGATAAGATGTAATCTATTGGCTAAGATTTTTTTGAGAATTTTTGCATCTATATTCATTAGTGAAATTGGTCTGAAATTCTCCTTTTTAGTTGGGTCTTTTTCTGGTTTTGGTTTCAGGGTGATGTTTGCTTCATAGAACGTGTTGGGGAAGATTCCTTCCTTCTCAATTTTTTGGAATAATTTCTGCAGTATAGAAATAAGCTCTTCTTTGAAGGTTTGATAAAATTCTGGTGTGAAGCCATCTGGACCAGAGCATTTTTTTGTTGGGAGATTTTTTATTGTTTCTTTGATCTCAGTGCTTGAAATTGTTCTGTTCAGGAGATCTATTTCATCTGGGCTAAGTCTAGGGAGAGGGTGTGATTCTAAATATTGATCCATTTCCATCAGATTGCCAAATTTCTGAGCATAAAGTTTCTGGTAGTATTCAGAAATAATCTCTTGTATCTCCATGGCATCAGTTGTTATTCCCCCTTTATCATTCTGATTGAGGTTACTAGAGATTTTACTTTTTTGTTTCTCGTTAGTCTGGCCAAAGGCTTATGTATTTTATTTATTTTCTCAAAGAACCAACTCCTTGTTTCATTACTTTTCTGAATGATTCTTTTGTTTTAAATTTCATTGATCTCTGATTTAATTTTGAATATTTATTTTCTTTTGCTGGCTTTAGGCTTAGATTGTTCTTCTTTTTCCAGTTCCATCAGATGGCTTGTGAGTTTGTTAATACGCTCTCTTTCTGTTTTTCGAATGTAGGCTTCTAAAGTGATAAATTTTCCTCTCAGGACTGCTTTTGCTGTATCCCTTCAGTTTTGGTAGCTTGTATCTTCATTGTTATTATACTCAAGGAAGTTAATGATTTCCTTTTTTATTTCTTCCTGTATCCAACTATCATTCAGGATAAGGTTGTTTAACTTCCATGCCTTTGTGTGAGGTTGAGTGTTTTTGTTGGAGTTGAGTTCCACTTTTAGTGTCTTGTGGTCGGAAAAGATGCAAGGTAGAATTTCAATTCTTTTGATTCTGTTGAAGTTTGTTTTGTGTCCTGGGACATGATCAATTTTGGAGAATGTTCCATGGGACGATGAGAAGAATGTATATTCTTTCTTTGGGACGGAGTGTTCTTGTGTTTATCTATCAAAAACAGTTGTTCTAGGGTCTCATTTAAATCTCTAATATCTTTATTTAATTTCTGTTTAGAGGATATGTCCAGCTCTGAGAGAGAGGTGTTGAAGTCCACTGTTACTATGGTGTTAGAGGATATCATATTGCTCAGCCTAAGCAAGGTCTGTTTCAAGAATCTGGGAGTATTTAAATTGGGTGAATAAATATTTAGAATTGAAATGTCTTCTTGTTGTATTTTTCCCTTGACCAATATGAAGTGACCATCATTGTCTTTTTTGACTTTAGTTGCTTAAAATCCACGTGTATCTGAAAATAAGATTGCAACCCCTCTTTTCCTCTGAATTCCGTTTGCCTGAAAAATTGACTTCTAATCCTTAACTCTGAGTATTAATTTGTCTTTGGATGTGAGGTGTGTTTCTTGCAGACTGCAAATAGATGGCTTGTGTTTTTTAATCCAATCAGCCAATCTATGCCTCTTCAGTGGGAAATTCAGGCCATTGACATTTATTGAGATAATTAATAAGTGTGGTAGCATTCTATTCATCTTATTTTGTGAAAGTTCATTGCTTAGTTTTGTCTTTTGCATCATTGTGGAAACTAGGTTCTGTCCTTTAATTTCTGGGTGTTTACTTTGCTGAAGGTCCATTGTGATAGGTCAGTGTGTAGGACAGGTTGAAATAGTTCCTGTAAAGCTGATCTTGTTGTGGAAATTTCCTCAATGTTTTCACATCAATAAAAGATTTGATTTCTCCATCAATTTTAAAGCTTAGCTTAGTGGGATATAGAATTCTGGGCTGGAAGTTGTCCTGTTTAAGTAGGTTAAAGGTAGATGACCATTGTCTTCTGGCTTGAAAAGTTTCATTAGAGAAGTCTGCGGTCACCATGATAGGTTTACCCCTGTAGGTCAGTTGGTGCTCACTTCTGGAAGCTTGCAAAATCTTTTCTTTTGTCTTGACTTTAGACAAATTCATCACAATATGACTTTGAGAAGTTCTATTTGAGTTGAGGTGACCAGGGGACTGATATCTTTCTGAAAGGAGTATGTCAGAGTCTTTTGTTATATTTGGAAAATTTTCATTTATAATATTCTCTAGAATGGCTTCCATTCCTCTGTGGCATTCTTTTCCCCCTTCTGGGATACCTATAGCTTGTATGTTTGAACGTTTCATAGAGTCCCCTAATTCTCTCAGTGAACATTCTGCTTTCTCTCTCTTCTTTTTGGCCTCTTTAATTATCTTAGTTATCACAAGAGCTTTACCTCTCCCTATAAGATTCTTTCTTCTGCATGATCTAATCTGTTGTTGATACTTTCTATTGCATCCTTAAGTTCCCTAATTGACTGCTTCAGTTCCTTCAGCTCTGCTAAATTCTTTCTATATTCTTTGTATCATTTATCTCTTATTTGATTCTGATTTTTAATTTGCTTTTGGTTATTATCAACTTTCTCAGCAATTTCTTTCATTGTTTTTTGATTGTTTTCCATTTTCTCAAAAATTTCCTTCATTGCTTTCATCATCTGTATTTTGAATTCCCCTTCTGTAATTTCTAACATATCTTTATAGGAGGAATCCTCTGCTGTAGCTACCTCACGATCCCTAGAAGGGGTTATTCTGGCCTGGGATTTCATGTTGCCAGGATTTTTCTGCTGATTCTTCCTCATATGGGTCCTTTTGGTGTGAGACCAGACGGATGAGCAGATTGAAGAGGAAGAAGGGAAAAAAGATTTTAAAAAGTAAAAAAGAGAGAAAGAAGAGGAGGTGAGTAAAAGGAAATATTGATAAAAAAAAAAAAAAGAAAAGAAAGAAAGGCACCGAAAGAAGGAAACAGGAGTAATATAGGTGTATAGTAGGATACTATGACCAAACCTTATCCCCAACCTCCTATGGTGCTGAGTTGGGTGATTCCCTTGAGGTCAAAAGCTCTTTGCCAGCCAGTTAAGACACAGTACCCCACCTCCACCAGGTAGAAAGGAAAGTGAAAAATACTATAAATCAAAATGAAACAAACAAGCAAAATCCCTTAGGGTATAAAATTAGTGGGGAAAAAAAAAAACAAATAATAAGGGCAGCAATACTGGCCAAAATGAAATTCTAATTGTTAAAGAAGGCAGAAATGGAAGATTGTATTTAAACTAGAATAGTGAAAAAAAAATAGAAAAAGAAAAAAAAAGAAAACTGTCAAGGAAAAATGTTGAAATTAAGAAAAAACAAACAAACAAATAAACAAAAATCCAAAACCAAAAACCAAACAGCATATATATGTTGCTAAATATTGTCCGGGCAACAGGTGATCTTCTGAGGTATGAGATATTAATCACAAAATTGATACAGCTGTACGAGATGGGAGATAAATTTTAATTAATGTACCAATACTACAAAATTCAACATGGGATTCTATATGATATAGTGAAATCATCATCACTTAGAACACAAAATGCTTTCAGCCCTGCAGATAGCTGCTTGTCTAAGCTGTACTTGATGAGTTGTGCAACAGTAAAGAGAAATGATTTGTTTGTGTATTAATAAATAAATTCTGTTTTGAGTGTTTATGAGGGTTTTTTTTTCTTTGTTTGTTTGTTTTTGGTAGAGAGAGGAGAAGCAATGCTGTGGAAAATACAGTTGAAAGAAAGGGAGAGACAGACATTGTAAAATTAAGCCAAATATGTTTTTAATATTTTGGCCCAAAGGGCATTTGATGTTTTTTAAGCAGTGTAGAAATAAAACTCATGTCTCAGAAATTCATTGGATCAGTCATACATCTTGAAAGAAAAGAAAGAGAAATAACAAACTATTGTCCTCTATTATTTTTAGAAGTAAAACTAAAGTTGGCAATATTCTTTCTTAAAATAAAAGGAAAATTATAACCCAAGATAAATTAAATTTTGATCTTCGTTATTTTGTAGAATTTTGATCATCTTTTTTTGTGAATTAAGACAGAATTTTCCTTTACCCTCTTCAAGTACACTGTAAATTAGATCATTTTTCTTGGCATGTAGTTTTTCAATCACACCACTGTTGTAATGGATAATTAAAGGGGAATTGAATACTTATCTTACAAATGTAATTATAAATAGATATTTCACACTAAGGTTGACAAGTGTGATCTGAAATATTGGACATATGTGTAGCATCAAAGATTAAGCTGACTTCTGTGTTTCTGATAGTGAGGTGTGGATTCCAAAGACACAGAGAATTAGGAAATGGCAATGCTGGAAGTCAGAGTACAATGTAAAGAGAAGACTGGAGAATTAAGGTAACGACTAGGTTTTATGAAATTTTTTGTGGGCCCCATTAGGTTTGACAGTATAATGCACATGTATTTATTTATTACTTTTGTGGAAGGAATATAACGTATATTAGATCTAACTGTGGATATTGTGTTGACTTTTTAAAAATATCCTAAAGTATATATACTCTTGAAATCTTTTCATAGTCCATGTAATACTCTAAGAGTAAGAAATGTCCACATTTTCCACCCTATATTTAAAATTCCTTTCTCATAGCCAGAATATGAAATCCATGTAGGTAGAAAATGCACCTCTGGGCTAACTAATAAGGTCTACTTTTAGGTTTCTGTGCTGTAGAGGACTCCTCTCTGGCCCTGCTCTTGCTCTACCCTTCCTGTGGAGCAGAAAATCCATGGGGCCAAGGGTATATGTACACCTATAATCTACTACCCTTCTTTATAAACTATGCTTCCAGTGACTGAGAATGAGTGTATAAACTCCTGAGTCCAGTATTTAAGATCTGGGCATGTCTAACTCCTGCCTCCTTTCTTGGTACCCTAGACCTTGCTCCACAAGACAAGTGGTCAGACACTTCATTTCATTCTTTGAAAATAATCAAGAACATCTTTGCCTTAGAATCTGTCACCAGATGTTTCCTCTGCTTCCTATGCCACGATCTCCATTCTGAAGACTGGATTCCTCCCTGATGTCACATTTCCTCTGAAACATCATCTCCTTAAAGAGGGATTTTCTGATCAACTATGGCAAAGTAATTCTGTTTCTTTTAAAGTGTTTATCTTTATGTGTGTTCCTCTGGGTGATTGTGTGTAAGTGTACTTGTGTGTGTGCCCATAAATAATATAAATTTCAGAAAGACCAAATTTTGTCCTCTGTAAAATTATAGTGTCCAGAATGGATCCTAGAACATAAGACATACACCATAAGTACAAATCAAAGATTATTGAATGAATTATCTGGAGTAATCTGCTTGTTTGATAAATGTATCATTTTTGAAGGAACACATCAAGGAATTAATAACTGAATGAGAAGTTACATTATTCTTCTGATTTTAAAGCCATTGTTAATTTCACCATTACTCACTACTCATACCTATGCTCTGAACCGCATTGGATGCCTACATTTTTACAAAGCTGAGGCAATAGGATGGTTGTACACTGTACACTGTAAATTTTGTGACAAATTGTTTTCTTTTCTGCCCTTGTATTGGGATATGGCAACCTCCCACAAGTAAGTAGAGCCTGCCTGTGCTTCTGCTGCATTTGGGTCACCCTTGTCACATGCTTTGGCCAATGATTAATTAGCAAACATGATGTCAGCAGAGGAGTTTTCCTTTATTTGCTGCTCTGAAAAACCTGGAGACCACCAAGTGAAAAGCCTGGACATTCTAGTAGATGATGAGAAACACATGGGTTAGTCCTCCGTTGACCAAGGTGACAGGATACTAATACCATTTGTATAGGAATTATACGATCAGAATCCTACATCATCCTACTTTCAGTCAAGCTTCCCAGTAACCACAGGTACAGGATTGAAGCCAGAAGCAAACAGTTGAGCAGGCTCAGTGAAGAAAAATTATCCAGCAGTCCAAAGAATTGTAAGTCACATATATGGTGTTGGCTGTGTTTAAGCAAACTGATATAGAAGCTAGATAGAGTAAATAAAAATAGGTGCAGCTGTAACTGTCTGTCTTATAAATGTAAGTGTCAATATTACTCTCAAATATCAAGAAGTAATTTTACAATGGCTAAAATGCCATTAATGGCATATCTCACTTGTTTGACAGAAAATTTAAAGACTAGAATTTGCCTTAAAATAACTGAATTTGAGAAAGAATCAGTTTTATGTCCTTCACCCATAGTAGATGAGTGAGAAATTGAAATCAAATTCCAAGGTGAATAGACATTGAATTAGAAAAAATGAAAGCCACAATTTCTCTAAAATGCTGACATCACAGGACTTGCCGTGAACATTATTAAAGTTGGAATAACAGGACTGAGATTGCAATTTTAGAATGTTCTGTTTAATCCATGATTCAAATGCATTTTGATATTATAAATGATATTAAAGGTTATGGCTGGAATGAGAAATAATTTCAATATCATTTTACACCTTATTTTGACATACACAGTAGCAAACACCATATTATTCTGCTTAAAAATTATTGAAACTTTCACTGAGAAAAGTTGTGGCCTCCAAGCGTATTCCAGTGAATGACTCCAATAGCACACTAATCTGATACTTAAATTTGAATTGCTAATATTACAAAAATTTGCTGCCCATGCTGCTTCTGTCGATGCACACTTCTACTAAAGCAGATGTCTATTATCAGTCTTGCCACATATGCATTAAACTGCTAATCTCAGAGAAGAAAAAGAAATTAAACAACTATTTGTTGTTGCTACATTGAAGGATCCCTATGATAAAATATTGACACAGATTTTTGTCATAATGTAATTTATTATATTGGTATATATTCACTTCTAACATTCCTCTGGCCCATTGGGTACTTTAAAATGTTCTAGCAGTAGCAATATGTTCAGTCTATCATATTATGTCTCCCCAATCAGAAAGTCCTGTACACTGTCTCATGTAACTGCTCTGCCTGAGCCATTCCAAAGTGCCATCTGTCAGCATAGCACTGTCTTTGGAATGCAGAGGTTTCTTATCATTTGCTAGAAAAGAAATTGTGTGCATACAAATGACCAAAAAAAAGAAAAGGAAAGAAAAAAGACCAGAGGATTGAGAATAGAGTTAGTCAAACATGGTGGGACATGCTTACAATCTCAGCTTCTAAAGAGGCTGAGGCAAAAGGATTATTTGTGCCCTGCAGTTCAAGGTAATAAGAAGCTATGGTTATACCTGTGAACAGCCATTGTACTCTAGTCTAGGCAACATAGTAAGCCCCTGTCTCTAAAAAATGAAAATACAATACACTAAAATATTCAATACATATTCAAATGTAAAGCCTCATTCAATGAAATTGTTTTACATTGAGACATTGTCTTTTTTCTCTCAAGAATAGTACTTTATACTGAAGCACTAACAATGGAAACTGGGATTCATTTAATCTTGGCTATGTCTTCTTCTGAATGCTGGCCAAATACATTGCATATTCCTACTGTGTTAGTTTTTAAATATATTCCAAAAGTCTTTGATGTGTCTTTTTCAAGAGATATAATTCAATTCTACTCTTCTCAAATATGTTCTGGGAGTAGTAACTAAATTCTAATAAAGAGACTATGGCAGCAGTGATGATGTGTGTCTTCTCAGACAAGGTTTTTCAAGGTATTGTGCTGTCCTCCTTGCTTTTTATTGGCTAAAGTACTGTTGGAGAAGCCAGCTGCCATACCAAGATGATACTATGGGGATTCCACATGGCAAGAAAAGGTCTGCTGTGACAGCCATGTGAATGAACCATATTCAAAGCACATCTTCCAGTGCCAAGCAAGCCTTTAGGTGACTGCACCCCTGACCAATATGTTGACTACAATTTCATGAAAGAAGCTGAGCCACCATGACTCAGCTAACCTGTTCATGAAGTTTTAATCCATAGTAATAGTGCAATAATAAATAATCACTTTATTTATTTATTTATTTAAGACTCTCAATCTCTTGCCTTGGGTAGGATGGCCATGGAGTCATAGCTCAGACCAACTTCAAACTCTTGAGCTCAAGCAATCCTCTTGCCTCAGCCTCCCAAGCAACTGGGACCATAGACCCCGTCACAAGGCCTGGCTATGTTTTTCTAATTTTAGTAGAGACGGGGTCTTGCTTTTGCTCAGGCTGATCTCAAACTCCTGTGTTCAGCCAATCCACCTGCCTCTGCCTCCCTGAGTGCTAGGATTATAGGCATGATCTGCTGCATCTGGCCTAAATATTTGTTTTAAATTGTTATGTGGTGGGGTAATTTATTACTCAGCAAGAGATAATTGATACACTCACCAGTACAATCAATGAATTTAATAAAGATATTAAATACTTAAATTTTTTTTTAGATGTTGTCAATAGCTTTCCTTTCTCAAAACTGGGTAGCTTAAAATATTTTCTACTGTCCATAAAATCTTGCAAGATTATTTTAGGAAAATTATTAAGTTATGATATGACCAATTAGGAAAAGAGTTTCATGTATAACTTAAATTATAATGTAAAAGGACAAAGTTAAGAAATTAGAAATCTGTATAATTAGACATAAAAATACATGTTTGGATTTACTTAATCTGGGATACTATTAGTACAAATTTACTAACACATAGTAGCTTTTTCCTTGTATATTTATATAAGCAATAGTTTGTAGATATACCTTTAATTTGAAAATGTGAATTATGAAGCCATTTGGAATTGAGGGGATTTATTAGTTAGAGTTAAAGAGACAGAGACTTATTATGAGAAATTAGCTCAGAAGTCCCACAATTATTCTTCTCAAGCTTGAGATCCAGGAAAGCCAGTGTCAATTTAAATCCAGTGTCTGAGTCTAAAGGCCAGAACAAGCACAGAAATAGACAGCATGACCCAACTCAAGTAGTGAGACAGAAGAAGGGGAAAATTCCATCTTCCCATCCCTTTTTTTATAGCCAAACCATCAAAGGATTGAAGGATGCCACCCACACTGGTGAGGATAATCTACTTTTGAAGTTCACTGATTCAAATGCTGACTGCATAGAGAAATGACCTCACAAACACACCCAGAAATAATTTTTACCCAGGCAGTCACTGATCAAATCAAGTATTTTTTTTTTTTTTAATTTCATATTCACATGAAGGTGCAAATGGTTGGGATGCATTGGTTGCATTTCTAAGGTAATCCCCTAGATAAGGGGCTCAACTACATCTTGAACTTTACTCCAGAAATGAGTCAAGTTGACACATAAAATTAACTTTCACAGAAGATGATGTTAATAGGGATAGACTGAGTAAAATTGAGAAGCAATGTGTTCCATGGCCAGCACCTCAGGTTAGATTTGATTTCTAAGAAATCAAAGGTAGAAAAGAAAGGACTAGAAGCTGACTTAACCCTTCAGGAAAGATTATGCCGCTAGGGCTGAAGATGATCTGTGCTTGTGCCCAGAGTCCCATAAAATATGAAATTGAAATTAGAGAATAAGTCATTTTTCTTCATTTTTTTCCTACAAACCATTAGTACCTAATATAACATAAGTCATTGTCCTTTCTGGAGAAAAGTCAGAGGTCACATAATGGACAGTGACAGGAGGCTTTGTTAATTATCTTCAAAGACATAACAAGGGCCTAGTAAATGTAAGAACAAGAGTACAAAAAATAGGGCAGACTCTACTTGGTAAATAGAGTGGACAAGTTGTTTGCTCTCTTAAGACCCTCCTTTGAGGATGCCCAGAAAAACTGGTGTATTTCTTAGTGATTAAAGTCTTAGTTATTAGGAATCTGTGAGTGAGAAAAGTGCAATTATTTATAGCTACTATCTGAGAGCTTTTAGATTTACATTAGACTAGAAACATATGCTTCCAACTTCTAAAAGTTTCCTTTCTCTTTCTTCATCCTTCCCTCCTTCCATTCTTCCTTGTTTCCGCTCTTTGTTTTCTTTTATTCTTCCGTAAATCTAACCTCTCTTTGTTGCCCTTTGTCATTCTTTTATATTTTCCCTTGTTTGATCACTTTTTCTCTAGAATCCTGATACAACGGCTAAGAGTGAGGACTCTAATTCCAATTGGATTTATTGGCATAGTCTTCTTCCCCCACGCATCTATCCTGTTTCATGTTAGACACCTCAATCTATTTTCAAACACTAATAGGAATGCCTTTAACTATACTCCATGGTCTATCACACAACCATGGAGTCTAGGAAGTTCAGTAATCATCCTATTTCATTCCAAATTTCAGTTAGTTGGGGATGGAGTGCCACCATAGGACTTTCTATCGCATCAGGTTGAAACTTTGCATACATTCTGACAGCCAGATGTGGCATTTCTTCCTGACTGCATGGCTCATAGTCGCTTTAATAATGAATTGTTTTCCCAAGTAAAACTCTGTGGAGGTGCAACATCTGGTTCCTAGTGAGAAAGCCAACTTAATTTACTCAAATCCCTGGTGTGATTTACAAAGCACCAAAGAAGGGAGAACACTTTGACACGTTGTAGAATACTGACCGACTATGTCTACATTGGCAAGGGTTTTCTAAATGGCTCATTTAAAGCAATCAGGGAATCTTTTATTTGGTACCACCCTAACAGCCAAAATGTTTACATTTCTAAATGAAAACCTTTTTCTGCAGCTGAAAACATTTCCAAGAAAAAGTATAAATGCTTTGGTCATTAAAGGCAAAGACAATGTTTTTCTTTGAATGGTGGAGATTGTAAAATATTTTCTAAATATTGCCAAACATTATGAGAAAAATGTAAGCATGTGATAAATTCCTGGCTTCAAGAATAGTTACAAGTAAAATTTTAAGCAAGTTCAGATTTTCAGACCAGGCTACCAACTCTTGCAGTGGGATAGCTAGAAATTTAAAAACACACCCAAACTACAATGGCAAATTAAATGTTGATGTGAAGAAAATTATCAGGATAATTGAGAACAGACCTCACATGTACTCACACATTTCATAAATTACTAACCAAACAGAACACAATGCCTCAGTTTTATGAAATTTTTCAGAATTTTACTTCTATCTCTTTGAGATGGTGAACATAGATTTTGATGTAGTTCATAATGAATTTCCATTTACTGAGTACTCAGTACATAATGTGGTAGGTACCATCAAGGAACAAGTTGAGACTTAGCTTTAAGCTGTAAAAATGTCTCTGCTGTAATCAACATTTCTGCTATTTTTGCTTGTACTGTAATTGGTACATGGAAAGAACAGGTGGTTACCACCAGCCTTTATGGCTATTTACTTCATCATAACAAAAATCAGTGAAGTTATAATGAGTTCAATATAATAAAACTGAATTTTATACAGCAAACAAAAATAGCAAATATAATTTTCTATAAAAATAAATAGAAATTATTCTCTTAGGTTTAAATGACATAAATTCTTATAGTGAAGGTATGGAGTCACACAAGAGCATCATATAAACTTAATTAAGTTAGTATTAAGTAAATATAATGCTGACATGAAGTAATCTTTATGCCATCAGGGCTTAATATTTTCTTAGTGAGATCAAGGTATCAACTAGTAAATATTTTTCAGAATTTTCTCTTATCTCTCTATGTATTTATACATCAAGTTACAGGTCAATAGATGTACACAATTCTCATAGTTTTGTGTCAACATGTCAATTGAAAACTTATATCTTTGGTTTTGCCTTTCAAAATCGAGAATGAATTGAAGAATGGAGAGTTTAACTTTGAAATCCAACATCTGCTATAAGTTATGATAAGAGCTGTCATGCAAATTATCTCCTGTAATTCTACAACCTTCCTAACCCATAATATTCTTGTGCATTTATAGCAGATGAATCAAGCCAGAATCCATGTATTTGCTTTGAAAATGTAATAACAAGGCAAGATTAATCCTTCCTTCTGATTATTTACACTCACTCTAATAACAAAGAGCATGTTTTAATCTCACTCTCTTTTAGATGCCATGTATTTCACTCAGCACTACAACAAAATTATGTCTTATCCAGATTGCCATTTTGAAGGGTTTTTAAACATGTTTTAAACATATTACTTACCTTGTAAGATGTTTTTCAGTATTAATTGTCACAGATGTAAAAATGTCTAGCATTTCTTAAATACACACTAAAAGTTAGATGGTGGGGTTAAATGAGAAGATATACCAGGTGGTATTGCTAATTAATTTTGTACTTTGAAAGTGGACATATTTTCCTACAAATACTTGTGAAAATTTTCCAACAGGTACATGGTAAAAATAAATACTATCCATTTGTTTATTTATTGTGTTTTGCTGTTATTTTGCTTTGATGAACTCTAACTGAAATTATTCATAATAACATTCATTTATTCATGCAATACACGTTTACTATAGGGCTATTCTGTTGAAGCAGTTCTTGAAGATGATATGGAACAGTGACCCAAAGAACTGAAATTCCTATGTCAAACATTTATATTCTAGTTGGAGAAAAAAATACCCAAGTTAACAAATAGATTATGAAGTGATAGAGTAACTTTATCACTCAAGTTTCTCCAGAGAAACAAGACAGGATGTGTGTGCATGTGTGTGTGTGTCTGTGGGCCTAAAGAGGTTTATTTGGCTATCAAGATTGCGAGGGCTAGCAAAGCCAGACTTTGTAGGGCAGGCCAGTAGGCTGACTCAGTTAATATTGCTAGCTTGAGTTCAAAGTCTATAGGGCAGGCAGTCAGGGAATGTTCAGGTAAGATTCCTATATTACAATATTGAGACAGAATTCTTTTCTGGGAAAACTCAGTTTTACTCTTAAACCTTCAACTATTTGGACAAGGCCCACACAAATTACTAAAGTAATCTCTTTCACTTAAATACAGGAACATTTAGACGGGTGTTTAACCAAGCAACGGGACATGATAGCCTAGTCAAGTTGACACATAAAACTAACCACAGCAGTAGTATTAAGAAAAGTAAAAAAGAAAAAAAAGGTGATAAAAAGGTCAAATGATAGTGAAAGAGAAAGTATTTCCTTCAGATAGGCCAGTCAAGGGAAGCTATGGAGAAATTGTTCTACAGAGCATTTAATACAGAAGACACCAAAAACTGTTAATTTCAACATTTTAAATTTTCTTTTTGATCATGTGAGCCTTTTGGTTTCAATGAGAGATGAATGTTTACATGATCCTAAAATTATTTTTCTACTATTTTTCTTTGCCACATACTTGTGGAATGACTATTTTGATTTGATCTTTGCATTATTTAAAAAATGAGAGCTAATAATAAAATCTATACTTTTTTTACACTTATAATAATGGAGATAGGGAGAATGTGTCTAGACTGGGAATATTATTTTTTTCAATTTAAAAATGAATACAGGCGGTGTCCGTAGCTCAGTTGGTAAGGTGTCGGTCACATACACTGAGGCTGGCAGGTTTGAACTCAGCCAGGGCCAGTTAAAACAATAATGACAACTTCAACAAGAACAAAAAAAATTTGGGCATTGTGGCAGGTGCCTGTAGTCCCAGCTACTTGGGAGGTCGATACAAGAGAATCACTTAAGCCCAAGAGTTTGAGTTTGCTATGAGCTGTGATGCCACAGCACTCTATCCAGGGTGACAGCTTGAGATTCTATCTCAAGAATAAATAAATAAATAAATAAATAAATAAATAAATAAATAAATACATATGAATATAACTATCATCTAAGTTAAATTTATGTCTAAGTATCTTATTTTCTTAATGCTATAATAAATAGGATTGTTTTCTTGATTTCTTTTCTGCATAGTTTCTTATCACTGTATGGAAACACTACTAATGTTTATATGTTGATTTTGGATCTTGAAACTTTACTAAATTTGTTTATTAGTTGTCCCATGCTTTGGTGAGATCTTTAGGGAGACACACACACATACACACACATACATATATACCCAGAAAATTATGTCATTTTTCATTCCAGGGACAATTAAATTTCTTCCTTTCCAATGTGGATTCCTTTCATTTCTTTCCTTTGCCTAATTGCTTTGGCAATTGAATATTGAATAAAAGTAGCTAGAGTGAATATCTTTCACTTGTGCCTCAAATTAGAGAAAAATTTTTCAGGTTTTCCCTTTGAGTATGATATTAGATGTGAGGTTGTATGTATGGTTTTTTATTATGTTTATGCAGATTTCCTCTATACCTAATTTCTTAAGAGTTTTGTTATGAAAGGCTGTTGAATTTTGTCAAATGCTTTTTTGCATTTATTGAGATGATCATGTGATTTTTATCCTTTGTGCTATTGTGAGTGTTGTCCATCACTTTTATTGATTTCCATGTGTTGAAGTTTCCTTGTATCCCCCATGATAAACCTCACTGATCATGGCTTGCAATCATTTTAATATGCTCTTGAGTTAGAGTTGCTCATATTTTATAGAGAATATTTTGTATCTACATTCGTCAGGGATATTAATCTGGTTTTCTTTCCTTTCCTTTTCTTCTTTTCCCTTGTCTGGCTATAGTATAAGGGAAATGGATAAATTTAACTCAGTGGATGAAATACATTTACACTGAAAGCTATAAAATAATAAGCAAAATTGAAGAAGGCACAAATAAATGGAAAGATGTTAATGGGTTGGGAGAATTCATAGTGTGAAATGATTTCTACTATTCAAAGTGATTTAAAGATTCAATGCTTTCATTTTCAAAATTCTAATGACATTTTTCACAGAAAAAGAAAAAAAAAATCTCTGAGTTTCTGTATAGTCTCAAAAGTCCTTGAATAGCAAAAGCTATATTGAGCATAAAAAACAAACCTAGAGGTATCACACTGTCTGATGTGAAAATATCTTATAAAACTATAATGACCAAAACAGCATGACTGTGACATAAAACCACTTATAGACTAATAAGAAAATGGAGAGCCTAGAAATTAATTCACACATTTAGAATCAACTGATTTTTTATGAGAGTGTGAAGAACACACAGTGGGGGAAAAGATAATCTTTATAATAAATGATGTTAGAAAAACTGGATATGCATATGTGTATGGACCCTTATCTCACATTGTATTCAAATGGATACTCAAAATGGATTAAAGTCTTGAACATGTAATTTGAAGTTGTGTACTTACAATTTAAGAAGAAAACATGGAATGAGCTTTCTGACATTTGTTTAGACTATGATTTTTAGATGTGACCACAAAAGCACAGTGGACAAAGCAAAAAAAAAAAAAAAAAAAAGGGGATTGCATAAAATTATCAAACTAAAAACTATGGAAACAGCAAAAGAAAAAAACATCAAAAAAGTAAAGAGAAAATGGATGAAATGCCACAACATATTTGCAAAACCATGCATATTAATATACAAAATATGCAAAGAACTGAAAAAAACTCAATATCAAGGAAAATAAAACATCAAAAAAGGACTAATATTCTGAATAGATATTTATCAAAAGAAAATGTACGAATGGCAAAGTATATAAAAATTCTTAACATCATTCATTAATCATCAGGTAACTAAAAATAAAAACTGTAATAAGTTATCACTTTGAAACTGTTAGAACAACTATTATTAAAAAGAAAAATATAAATGAGTTATCTAGGATGTGGACAAAAGTGAATTTTGTATACTATTGGAAGAAATATAAAAAAGTACAGCCATCATAAGAAACATTAAGTTCCTTAAAAACTTAAAAATAGAACTACCAAATGATCCAGCAATACCACTATTGTGTGGTAAAGGAAACGGAATCAATCCATCATGGAAATATCTTGAGTTCCATGTTTATAGAAGCATTCTTTGTGACTGTAAAAATATGAACTCAACTTAAGTGTCTAAGGAAAAAATGAATGTATAAGGAAAATGTAACATGCATATATACACATATATACATGCTCACCTGTGCACTATATATAATAATTTATATAATGGAACATTGTTCTGCCTTAAAAATAAGGAAAGCTTATTATTTATAATAACACAAATAAATTTAAAAGACATTATGCTAAGGAAATAAGAAAAGTACAGAAAGACAGATACTGTATTATCTCATTTATCTGTGGAATCTAAAAGTATTGAACTCATAGAAGCAGAGAGTTGGTTGCTGGGGGTGTGGAGGTATGGAAAATAGAAAGATGTAGGTCAATGTGTGTAAAGTTTTTAATACACAAGATTACATCTACAGTATTGTGATTATATCTGGACATCTACAGTATTGTGATTATAGTTAATAATATATTACATACTCAAAAATTGGTAAGAGGGTAGATCTTAAATGTTTTCACCACTATCAAATCAATTTAAAAAGATCACTTTATAATGCAATGTGATGGATATGTTAGCTAGCTTGATTATAATAATCATTTCAGAATGTATACGGATATCAAAAATTCATGCTGTACACCATAATACAATTTCATTTGTCAATTCTACCTCAATAAAATTGGGTAGAAGAATAATTAAACTAATAAGTTATAGGTTTAAGCATAATGTTATGAAGGTAAGGAAAAGAGAAAATTAAGGATGACTACAAGATTTTTCACTGAGCAGCTGATAAAATTTATCACCAATAACTGAGATGGGAATGACTTGGAAAGTGGGTACAGGAACAGGATTGGTTTGTAGGGTGAGGACTAAGTT
The DNA here is from genome assembly GCA_963574655.1 of Perodicticus potto. Taxonomy (NCBI): domain Eukaryota; kingdom Metazoa; phylum Chordata; class Mammalia; order Primates; family Lorisidae; genus Perodicticus; species Perodicticus potto. Next base: position 97,475 of record CAUYRH010121464.1, on the reverse strand, counting down.
GAGTCTAGGACCCCTATTAGACACCCGAATGGAGATGCCTAAAAAGGCAATTTGACATTTGAACCCCACTCAGAGAAAATTTATGGCCAAATTTGGGAATGATGAATCTCTAGGCTATTATTTATGCTGTAGACAGAATGAGATGAACAAGGATGATAGTATAAAGAAAAGAAGACATTACATCTGCACCTTTTCCCTGTACACTAAAGGAGACATCTTAGTTTGAATGAGAAACAATAATTTTCCAATAGAAATTTTGATACAATCATTATGATAGTAGTAAAAGACCAAAAATTGGTAGTAATGGGAACAATATTACCAATATGGCGACCTCTTGCTGTAGTTATTTGGAGTCTTGTGATGGGAAGTGCAAAGCAAATCATTTCAAGGTCTATTTTTTTTTTTTTTTGGCTGTCAGCTATTCAAAATTTCTTCATCTCTCTCTCTACTCTCTTTATTAAGTATAATTAAATTAATTAATCTAATACAAAATTGAATATTTATCTTATACATAATATTTGAAGAATTGAGGTATAAACTCTGGGCACTAAGAGTATTTATTTTACTTTAAATTTCCTTCCATTCAAATTTCTAAATCTATGAGACACCAGACAACTAGTTTGTCATTTATTTTGTTTATTTTTGTTTATTATATTCAGTATATTACTGTTTGGCCCGTGCATTTTTGTTTGTCAACTGGAGAATCTGTATTCCTTTGTAGATATACTCATTTTATTTTGAATCTCACTTTGAATGCACTTGCAATGTTGCCTTTGTTTCTTTTCTTAAAATTTTTCTGTGTCAATTGCTGTTTGGCTTCATCAGATTAATAGTTTTGGAATCATTTACAAGTAGTCATAGATTTGGGACAGAGTTAGTCATCAAATATAAAAGGCAGGCTGATGAAATGTGTTAAAATATTTGAATAATTTGTTTATTTTTAAAGATGGAATTAAGCAGTGGAAAATCAGAGAGTCAGATTTCATTAATATTAAAAAGCTATTCTCATTTTCCCAAGTTGCAGGAAAAAGACAAGAAATCAGCCGCATATTTCTCTACCGCTCAATGACAGCCTTTACACTTATGGGAGCTGTTTGCTCTTGTGTGGGAAACAAATGACTAGTGTCAAGCATATCCTGATAAACAGTGCCTGCCATGTAGACAACATTTGTCTCATATTACACAAAGAAATCAGGCTTAGAGAGGTTGCCTTGATCATACGGCTGGATAAGTGCCAGGATAAGGCTTAAGCTCCCTTCTTTAAGCATCACCTTAAAGGTTCTTGGTGTCACCTCACAGTATATCAAGCTCTCTATGACTGGCTGCTTCTCCTACTGTAGAGCTATGGTCTTCCTCTTGTTACAACTCATCAAGGACAGTTAATACAGTTCCATGAAAACAGACATTATCAGAGAAGCGAATAAAGTCAATGACACTGGTGAGCCTCTGACAAGTCTTCCTGCACCCTAACATTTCTCATTGCATATGGAATGAAAAAAGTGTAGAGCCAGAAAGTGGGATGAGACTCAGAATTTAGTCAGAGTAGGGAAGAGTATACGGTTACTTAATTTTTTTTTTTTTTTTTTTTTAGAGACAAAGTTTCACCATATCACCCTTTGTAGAGTGTTGTGGCATCACAGCTCACAGCAACTTCTAGCTCTTGGGCTTAGGCAATTCTCTTACCTCAGCCTCCTGAGTAGCTGGGACTACAGGTGCCCACCACAATACCCATTTATTTTTTGTTGCAGTTTGGCCAGGGTCAGGTTTGAACCCACCACCCACAGTATATGGGGGCTGGCACCCTACTCACTAAGTCACAGGCACCGCCCCAGGTTACTTAATCTTAATGGTGCTTGCAGGCTGAATGGGGACTGAAAGATCCCATTCTTGGTAGGGGAGGGCACCCCCAGAGAAAGGGTAAATTGAAAAGAAAGTTGAAGAAGTTGGAAAAAAGAAAAGTCAGCTAGCATACCTTTAAGCTAGCCATCACTACATTTCTTATCAGAACACATTTCTGGCCTTTCCTAAAACTTTGGCCTATTGGGTATATAGCTTACACCAGTACCCTGCTGAGTCTGTGAACACTCTGAGGAAGATCAGTGCCTGTGGCTGAAGTGGATAAGGTACCAGTCACATACACCTGAGCTGGTGGGTTTGAATCCAACCTGGGCCCACCAAACAAAAACGATGGCTGCAACCAAAAAATAGCCAGGGGTTGCAGCAGGTGCCTGTAGTCCCAGCTATTTGGGAGGCAGAGGCAGGAGAATTGCTTGAGCCCAGGAATTTGAGGTTGCTGTGAGCTGTGATGCCATAGCACTCTACCCAGGGCAATAGCTTGAGGCTCTGTCTTAAAAAAAAAAAAAAAAGAGAGATTATGACAAGACCTGGAATAGACACATCTTCTAGGTCATTTCCTGCCCATTAAACAGACAAAGCAGATACCCACTGTGGAGATTTGCATTTGGTGGGGGCAGAAACCAAGAGAATAGCTCAAGCCCTGAGATAGGGCAGGAGAGCTTGCATCCCTTATCACAGAGGAAAATCCTCTGTGGTGCTGATGAGAGGAAAAAGCCCCTCTCCCACCAGTTCCTCAGAGGACATTGGTGCCAATGGTGTTTTACTCCCCAGTGAACTAGCATAGCATAGCTCCTTCCTAGGAATCTGTGTATGTGACTCCAGACAGGAGGCTTCCCCCACACAAGGGTCAAGTTTTAGATTCTTCAAAACTACTCAATTCCTTAAAGTTAATGATAATAACAATAGGATCTGATATGCTCACTCAGAAACTGCTGGTGTCTTTGTTCCCTCCCTCAGCTTCACACCTGAGCAGATAGATTTCAATAAAAGCTGAGTGAAACAAAGACTCAGGGCCACACGCTGGAGCTCATAAATGGGTGGTGGTCCCCTGAACTCCCACCTTCGAAAATTCTGTTCTGTGTCTCCTCTTTCTTTATTGTCATTCCTAACTTTATATTTCTTCAGTTGGTCATGCCAGTACAAGTCTTAGCGGACCCTGCCCTGGGGCATGACATGGACAATACTTCAGTGAATACAAAGAGACCATGCCCAAGAGTTACAGATGATTTATCAATTAAAATAAAGCAGATTTTTAACTATACAAGTGTTTCATAATCCCTGGACAAAAGTAGAATAATATAGACAAATTTTGAAAGTAAAAAAAAAAGTCATCAAGTCACCAGTACCCTTTATAAAGTGACATCATTGAAAATATCTTTAGTGCATTTTTGCTTATTCTATTGAACCCATATTTTACGTAATCTTTCATATATTTTCCTTACCACACTTTACTATGAGCATATTTACAACTTACTAAAATTTGCTAGTTCATACACATGATAATGGTGAAATATTAGGCATATAAGATTTATTTATTCTGTCAAGGTTTAGATTTTTCCACATTTGTCGTGGACTAGATTGTGATGAGCAGTTTAATTATCAAAACTTAACAGTTAAAATACTATTTTGTAAGTATGAGGGATATTTTAAAATTATATGGTATTTTTCTCACACTTGTCTTTTTTTTTTCTTCTCTAAGATAGAGTCTCTCCCTCTGTTGCCCAGTCTAGAGGGCTAGAGTGCTGGGCATCAGCATAGCTTATAGCAACCTCAAACTCTGAGGTTCAAACAATACTCCTGCCTCAGATCCCAAGAAACTGAGCAATTTTGGATCATTTACACGTAGTCATACATTTGTGACAGAGTTAGTCATCAACTAACTGGGACTATAAGCACTTGCCAAGACATTTGGGCAATTTTTCTACTTTTAATAGGAACCGGGTTTCACTCTTGCTTTGGCTGGCCTCAAACTCCTGAGCTCAAGGGATCTCTGCCTTGGTTTCCTAGAGTGCTAAGATTACAAGTATGAGCCACAAGACCCTGCTCACACTTGCCATTTAAATTGACATGATCAAGAGAAGGGGGAATATCATCTTTATAAGCCCATTTTTTAGATTATTCAGTGGGAAATTGCCAATATTGTGAAATATTTCACTGACTTAAAACAAAAGCTGGTGGGTTATATAATGATCAAATTTGAGTCCAACATTTTGCAATGTTCAATTCTAGGTCCAGAAAAAATACCCTAATGCTACTTGCAAATGCTTTGGCATGACTAAGGCTGATCACATCAGAAGTATCCTCTGTTTTCTAGTTAAAACATCACTGAAAAAAACCCTTTCATGGATCTTTTTTTGAAAGCCTTGCTTTTCTTTTTAGGTGTGATGTTAGTCATTATGTTGCAATCTTGACTATGTGCAGAATATTCATATTTATGTAGTCTCCGATACCTCATCCTGTCATAATTTGAGTACACATGAATGAGTCGATAATGACAGTGATTTATTATGATAAAAATGAGAATTTAACTTGAATTCACCTAGAGAAAAATCTTTACTCATAAGTCATATTTAGGATTTACAAGCTTTAAAGTTTTTCCTTCTTTTTGCATTTTCTTAAAACCATAGAAATATTAATGTTTATAATTATGAGAAAATTACATAGAGAGACTCTTATTAATTCACTCTATTAAAAACTAACAAGAAGTGGGGAAGAAAAAGACATTATTTGTTCAGGAGAGGAGGCAAGATGGCTGACTGGAGCCAGCTTTACACAGAGGCTCCTGACCAGAGGAAGAGTGAAAGGACAGAAGTCTAGCAAGTAAGCTCATGGTTTGGAACTGAGCCAAGAGAGATTGAAGAGTGCACATCACCCCTGCTGAGGTGAGCTGTGACCCCAAGGAAACAAATAAACGGTACAAAAGCCATCACCAAGAGGATGGGAGTCCGTTCCCCCATGAGAATGGCTTGTAGTATATTTTCAACAAACAAGTGACCCAAGTTCAGATCTCCTCCTATTTTATCCCATGGGAGAGATCCTCTAAAAACTAGAACTCCTTTCCCAGAAAGGACCCACTAGTGTGCCATGGCACTGTCTTCCCAGGCATAAAACTGAACACAGACTGTACCCACAATTCTGAATTACCAGCACTCCCCTCTAATCTCACTCTGTGTCTGGAAGCCAGTTCCCCATGGAGTCTAGATTCTTGGGCATTTTCTCGGGAGGTGTGGATAGGGCATGGGCTATTACAAGTTTGTGCTGAATTGGTGGCATGGATGTAAAGCAGGGACTGTAGAGCAAGGGAGAGGGAGAGATGGTACCCAGAGGTGCAGCACAGCAGCAGCAGTGGCAGGAATAATAGGGCTCATGCCCCTGGTGATGTTTTGAAGAAACACTTCCTGCCTCTCTTAGCAAGCAGAGGGAGGCTGGCCTTTGCTCCAGTATCAGCCATGGGCAGAACAGATCTGGGATGGAAACGCAGGCCCCATGACCAAAGGGTATGCCTGAAGAGGTACCTGCCTGGGCAGGGCACTGTGGGAATGGAGAATACAATCTGTGTGCATGCAGAGGCAGCATACTCCCAAGGTGGGGCTGATCCAGAATTGCTGCTTTTGTGAGCCCAAGATGCAACCGGCCCCCAGGGGAGCATAGCTGGGACAAAAGCAGGCATGGCAAAAGCATCAGACCAGGAAAGGGCAGGAACTGAGAGCCATTTGTGAGCTCTAACCATGCACTCCCCAACACAAAGTGCAGCGGAGACTGCAATGCCAGCTCTGTGAGAATTGGTGCGGAGGCTGTGGCACAGGGCAGGGCTGTGTTGCAGTTTCTGTGAACTCAAATGGTGCCTGGCCCACAGGGGAATATAGCCAAGACAGAAACGCAAACTCTGCGAGAATGTAAGTGGCAGCAAAATCAATCGGGGACGGGGCTGGAACTGAGTAAAACACCCCAGCCAATTTTAAGCACCTGAAGTAGTCAGGCTTCAGCTCTCCCTGCTGGCTGGTGGCAGTGTGTGGTGGCCTGGCCATGGAAACATATCTTCCAGTGACTCAGGCAGGTGGAAACCCCTGGTGCATCTGCTCATTGGATGGAACTGGGAAACAGCACGGTAGGGCTACCAGTGACTGGGCATGACAGAGGGGCAAGGTAGGGAAGGAGACTTCAACCTTCCCAGACTAATTCATTTGTTGGGGAGGCCCTTGTGACTCCACAGAGCACCAGAGCGAGTCATACTCAAGCTGCCAGCAGACCCCTACTATCTAGTTGCTGGAGACTTTTTGAACTCTCCCACTTGAGACTGGATGCTGACTAGGACAATTGATTTGGAACTCTTGACCTGGGCCAATCACCTGAGGAACATTCAAGGTGGTACCCAGGTTGTATTGCTGTGGGAATGTTTGATTTTCCTTTTCCAATTGTTGCCCACAGGGGGCAGGGTGTCTTAGCTGCTTGTATTTCTCTACAGCTGAGACTTCAACACAGAGTTACCAATTCTCTAGAATTGGACAGAGAACAGCTTAATACAAGACAGAACCACTTAGCCCCACCAAACCAAGCAGGTCCCCAGTGTCTCAGGCTGTAGTACTGTACAGGTCCCGTGCAAAGCTGTAGAGGAAAACCTACAGTCACCAGTTCCAGCTCTTGGGCAAAGGGCTGGTTAATCACTAATTCAGGAGCCCCCAGTCCAATTTCACCTGATCTGTTCATCTAGACAAATGGTGAAAAATAATCATGGGTGGAATCAGTGGAAAAACTGGCAACATGAATAATCAGAGTAGAGCAGATCCCCCAAGGAATGACAAGGTGGACATAACAGAAGATCCCATTCATAAACAAATGGCTGAGAGGTCAGAAATCGAATTCAGAATTTGGAATGCAAATAAGATTAACACAATGGAAGTAAAGTTGGAATTAGAATTTCAAGGAGCATTTCAAAAGTTGTCCCAAGAATTCAATGAATTAAAAGACAAAATTACCAAAAATTTTGACACATTGAGGCAAGAACTTGTAGCTCTCAAAGATCTGAGAAATATAGTAGAATTCCTCAGTAACAGAATGAAGCAGGCTGAAGACAGGATCCCTGACATGGAAGACAAAGCTTTTGAACACTCTCAAATGATCCAAAAGGAAGGGAGGTGAAGAGCCAAAATGGATCATTATCTCAGAGAGCTCTGGGACAATCCAAAGAAAACTAAAATTCACCTTATAGGAATTCCTGAAGGTGATGAGGTTGCTTTGAAAGGCCCAGATGCTCTACTCCAAGAGATAATCATAGAGAACTTCCCAAACATGGCAAGAGATTCTGAAATTCAATAGCAGACAATTTCAGAACCCCAGCACGATTCAACCCAAAGAAAGCATCTCCCAGACACATTAAGATTAACTTCACCAAAGTTAATGTGAATGAGAAGATTCTGCAATAAACCAGACTTAAGAAAATCATAACCTACACGGGGAAGAATATTAGAATGACTCCAGATCTGTCTGCTGAAATTTTTCAAGCTACAAGTGGTCATGGACCTTTTAGCTCCTAAAACAAAATAACTTTCAACCTATGATCCTGTATCCAGTGAAACTGATTTTCATTTATGATGGAGAAATTAAATACTTTAATGACATTCACATGTTGAGAAAATTTGCCATAACTAAACCAACTCTCCAGGATATTCTCAGACCTATCCTCCATAATGACCAGCACAATCCTCTACCAACAAAGTAAACTCATCAGAAATTTCCAACTTCCATATTAGCAAAAGGACTAAAAATGTCCACTGGACTTTTAAAAAACTTGATATGCAAAGTATTTCCAGGCTCATCAATATTCTCAATTATTAGGAATGGCTTAAATTGTCCTCTAAAGAGGCACAGGTTGGCTGCAAAAACTGAGGCAAGATAAGTCCTGCATACTAGAGTCTCATCTTACCTTAAAAGATAAATATAGACTCAATGTGAAGGCATGGTCATCTATAATTCAAGCAAATGGAAATCAGAAAAAAGCAGGTGTTGCAATTTTATTTGCAGATACAATAGGCTTTAAACCAATAAACGTAAGGAAAGGATGGTCACTTCATATTTGTGAAGGGTAACATTCAACATGATGGGATTTCAATTATTAACATTTATGCACCCAACCAGAATGCACCTTAATTTATAAGAGAGACTCTAACAGACATGAGCAACTTGATTTCTCTAGCACCATAATAGTCAGAAATTTTAACACCCCTTTGGCAGTGTTAGAGTTATCCTCCAGTAAGAAACTAAGCAAAGAAATTTTAGACTTAAACTTAACCATTCAACAATTGAATTTAACAGACATCTACAGAAAATTTCATCCTAACAAAACTGAAAAAAGAAAACATTCTTCTTTTCAGTCCATGGAACATCCTCCAAAATTGATCACATCTTAGGTCACAAGTCTAGTCTCAGCAAATTTAAGAGAATAGAAATTGTTCCTTGAATCTTTTCGGACCATCATGGAAAAGAAGTTGAATCAGTAACTATAGGATTTGCATACTCATACAAAAACATGGAAACTAAATAACCATATGCTAAATAACAGCTGGGTCATAGATGAGATTAAGAAGGAAATTACCAAATTTATCAAACAAAATGATAATGAATACAGAAATTAGCAGAACCTCTGGCATACTGCAAAGGTAGTCCTAAGAGGGAAATTTATAGCACTGCAAGCCTTTCTCAGGAGAACAGAAAGAGAGGAAGTTAACAACATAATGGGACATCTCAAGCAACTGGAAAAGGAAAAACATTCCAATCTCAAACCCAGCAGCTGAAAAGAAATAACCAAAATTAGAGAAGATTTAAATAAAATTGAAAACAAAAGGATTATAGAACAGATCGATATCTGTTAACAATCAAAAACTTGGTTTTTTGAAAAGGTCAATAAAATAGAGAAACCTGTAGCTAAACTAATCAGAAATAAAACAGTAAAATCTCTAATTTAATCAATCGGAAATGACTAAGAGGAGATAACACCAGACTCCTCAGAAATTAAAAAAATCCTTAATGAATACTACAAGAAATTCTTTTCTCAGAAATAAAAAAATTAAAGGAAATAGACCAATAATTGGAAGCATGCTATCTTCCTAGACTTAGTCAGTATGACGTAGAAAATTTGAACAGGCCTATATCCAGCTCTGATAGCATCAACTGTCCCAAATCTCCCCAAAAAGAAAAGTCCAGGATCGGTTGGCTTCACATCAGAATTCTAACAAAACTTTAAAGAGGAACTAGTACCTATATTACTTAATCTTTCCAAAACAGAGAAAAAAAAAGGAATACTACCCAACACATTCTATGAAGCAAACATCACATTTATCCATAAACCAGGAAAAGAATCAACAAGGAAAGAAAAATATAGACCAACATCTCTAATGAATGTGATGCAAAAGTATTCAATAAGAGCCTAGAAAACAGAATCCAGCAACATATCAAATAAATTATACACCATGACCAAGTGGATTTTATCCCAGTGTCTCAAGGCTAATTCAATATACGTAAATCTATAAATATAATTCATCACATAAACAAAATAAAAAACAAAGACCATATGATTCCCTCAAATGATGCAGAAAAAGCTTTTGATAATATCCAGCATCCTTTCGTGATCAGAACACTGAAGAAAATTGGTATGGAAGTGACATTTCTTAAACTGATAGAGGCCATGTACAGCAAACCCACAGCCAATATCATATTGAATGGAGTTAAATTGAAATCATTTCCACTCAGATCAGGAACCAGGCAAGGTTACTCATTGTCTCCACTACTTTTTAACATTGTAATGGAAGTATTAGCCATCACAATCAGGTGAGAAAAGGCGATCCAGGGTATCCATATAGGGTCAGAGGAGATCAAACTTTCAATCTTCACAGATGATATGATTGTATATCTGGAAAACCTTAGGGATTCAACTACAAAACTCTTAGAAGTGATCAAGGAATATAGCAACGTCTCAGGTTACAAAATCAATATGCACAAATCTGTAGCCTTGTATATAACAACACAGTCAAACTGAAAAAATAGTCAAGGACTCTATTCCTTTTAAAGTAGTGCCAAAGAAGATGAAATATTTGAGAATTTTCCTAACAAACGATATGAAAGATCTCTATAAAGAGAACTATGAATCTCTAAGAAAAGAAATAGCTGAGCATTTTAACAAATGGAAAAGCATACATGCTGATGGCTGGGAAGAATTAACATTGTTAAAATGTCCATACTACCCAAAGCAAAATACAATTTTAATGCAATTCCTATTAAAGCACCACAGTCACACTTTAAAGACCTCAAAAAAGTAGTACTTGTTTTTAAATGGAATCATAAAAAAACTCAAATAGCCAAAACATTACTGAGAAATAAAAACAAAACAGGAGAAATCCCACTACCAGACCTCAGATTATACTACAAGTTTATAGCGATCAAAACAGCATGATACTGGCGCAAAAACAGAGAAGTAGATGTATGGAACAGAATAGAGAACCAAGAGATGAACTCAGCTACTTACCATCATTTGATCTTCCATAAGCTAATCAAAAACATTCAGTGAGAAAAAGCCTCCCTGTTTAACAAATGGTGCTGGGTGAACTGGCTTGTGACCTGTAGAAGACTGAAACTGGACCCATACCTTTCACCATTAACAAAGATCAGAACCTCACTAGATAAAAGATTTAAACTTAAGACATGAAACTATAAAAATGTTACTAGAAAGTGCAGAGAAAACACTTGAAGAAATTAGCCAGGGAGAATATTTTAGGAGAAGGACCCCCTGGGCAATTGAAGCAACACCAAAAATATATTACTGGGATCTGATCAAACTAAAAAGCTTCTGCACAGCCAAAAACACAGCAAGTAAAGCAAGCAGATAGCTCTCAGAATGGGAGAAGATATTTGAAGGTTATGTCTCCAACAAAGGTTTAATAACCAGAACCCACAGAGAACTCAAACATATTAGGAACAAAGGAACAAGTGATCCCATCTCAGGGTGCGCACGGGCCTTGAAGAGAAATTTCTCTGAAGACAGGTGCACGGCCTACAGACACATGAAAAAATGCTCATCATAATTAAGTATCAGAGAAATGCAAATCAAAACCCCTTTGAGATATCATCTAACTCCAGTGAGATTAGCCCACATGACAAAATCCCAAAACCATAGATATTTCTGTGAATGTGCAAAAAAGGGAACACTTCTGCACTGCTGGTGGGAATGCAAATTAATACATTCCTTTGGAAAGATGTATGGAGATCACTTAGGGATCTAAAAATTGACCTGCCATTTGATCCTTCAATTTCTCTACTAGGTATATACCCAGAAGACCAAAAATAACTTTATAACAAAGACATTTGTACCAGAGTGTTTATTGCAGCCCAATTCATAATTTCTAAGTCATGGAAGAAGCCCAATTGCCCATTGACCCATGAATGGATTAATAAATTGTGGTATATGTACACCATGGAATATTATGCAGCCTTAAAAAAGATGGAGACTTTACCTCTTTCATGTTTACATGGATGAAGCTGGAACTTATTCTTCCTAGTAAAGTATCTCAAGAATGGAAGAAAAAGTATACAATCTACTCAGCCTTACTGTGAAACTAATTTATAAGCACCCACACTTCCATATGAAAGCTATAACCCAGCTATAGCCCAAGATGAAGTGGACAGAGAAGAGGGAGGGGCGGGGATGGGGGAGGATGGGTTGAGGGAGGGTAATTGGTGGGACCACACCTATGGTGCATTTTACAAGGGTACATGTTACATCTACTAAGAGTAGAATATAAATATCTTAACACAATAACTAAGAAAATGTGGTGAAGGCTATGTTAACCAGTTTGATGAAAGTATTTCAAATTATGTATAAAGCCAGCACATTGTACCCATAATTGCAATAATGTACAGAGCTATGATTTAATAAAAAAATTTTTTTAAAGACATTATTTCTTTTTCACACATGATGTATGGTTTAGTTGGCATGCATTACGTGTCATGACTAAAAACTGCATTGGAAATTTAAATATTTCAAATTCAAGATATTAGTACATTGTATGATGTATTCATTAACCCACTAATGCAGATGTGATTATTAACATTACTGGTTATCTCTGGAGTTGTGTTCAGAGGACAGATGAGAGTGACAATTTTCATGAATCACCATGGTAATATTGTAATGAAAATCATAAAGAGCAAATGGTTGCTTTGTATCAGAATAAAAATACTGGCTTTTACTTTATTTAATTATATTATATCCAAATTTGTTATATATTTTCAAGTATTATATACTGAATTAAATATGTTTACATCCCCAGTATATCAGGAAAAGTAAAGAGAGATTTTATATTTATTTATTTATTTTAGAGACAGAGTTTCACTTTATTGTCCTCGGTAGATTGCCGTGGCATCACAGCTCACAGCAACCTCTAACTCCTGGACTTAGGTGATTCTTTTGCCTCAACCTCCCAAGTAGGTGGAACTACAGGCGCTTGTCAGAAAGCCTGGCTATTTTTTTGTTGCAGTTTGGCTGGGGCCGGGCTCGAACTCACCACCCTCAGTTTATGGGTCGGCAGCCTACCCACTGAGCCACAGGCACTGTCCAGATTTTATATTTAATATTATAAAATAATATATTTTCTCCAGACTCTTACAATTTTCCTTTTGCTTTTTATATACTTAATTGCTATCTTCTCCATCTTTTTGGGGGGCATCATGTTACATAGACTCAATTTTCTCATATTCCTCGTTTTATGGTTCGCACATAAAATGGGCACTATACTTCACATATGTACTGGGCACTATACTTTCTAGTTTCCCAAGAAATACTTAAAAATACACTATAAAAAATTATGTTGTATTTTTAGTAAGCAATCTGAAGGCAGAGCATTTCTTATCTAAGTTGTAAACAAGAGATAAAAGGTTTTAGAGATGCACTGCTTCCATAAAAGATCCCCACAGATGGAAGCCTGTTAATTATTCTTAATGGGCTACTTCTTTCATGAACAACAAGTAGGATGTCAACTTGCCATTTGGGAATGTTTTATTTATGGTTTATTGTGAAACACTTTTATAATAATGGCCTTTATTCTGTGTTTTAGCCTTCTACATGAAATCAGGACATCCAAGTTCTGGTCTCTTATCAAAGGCACTCTGTAGACATGTAGCTTTGTATAAATCTTTCAACTTCTATGAGAGTTTTCTCCCATTATAAAATGAATAGCAACAAGTCTACCCTGTTAGTGAGTATAAGGATGTTGTATTCTATAGCCTTCAGTGTATTGAAAAGGTATGGAAGTATTATTCTATAATTGATTATATGCACATATTAAAGTGTCACCAACTGCATCCTACTTAACATTATTTAACTGATATTTTTATTTAAAACAGCAAATGCCTAAAATTATGCAACATATGACTTGTTAAGTATGTGAGTTTGCTATGGCTGGCACAATAAAACTAGACTGGGTGGCCTAAACAACAGAAATTATTTTCTTTTTGGAGGCTAGAAGGCTAAAATCAAGATGTCTGCAGGGCTGATTTCATTTTAAGGCATCTTTCTTTTTTTTAATTGAAGGTTAATGTAAGGGTACAAATAACCAAATTACAATAATTGAATTTGTTAGGTACAGTCCCTCTTATAGTTGTGTCTCGCACTCAGAAGGTGTGACATACACCTCTACATTGTGCCCATTTAGGGAGAGCACCTCAAATTTCCCTTCCTTTGCCCCCTCCCTCAATCCTCCTCTCCCCAACCTCTATTGAAATGGGTTTTTCTCCTCTGTGGACATGAATTAGATCCTCTCCTGGCTTCATATTAGTACTGAGTACATTGTTTATTTGCTTTTCCATTCTTGTGATACTAACTGAGAAGAATATGTTTCAACTTCATCCAGGTTAGTATAAAAGATGTAAAGTCACCATCATTTTATGGCTGAATAGTATTCCATGGTGTGCATATACCACAGCCTGTTAATCCATTCCTAAATTGATGAGCATTTAAGATGTTTCCACATCTTTAGTTATTGTAAATTAAGCTGTGACAAAAAATCTAGTACAAACATGCTTATGATAAAAATTTTTTTTCTTCTGGTTAGATGCCTAGTAGTGGGATTATAAAGTCAAATGCAAGATCTAATTTGAGTTCTTTGAGAATTCACCATACTTCTTTCCAAAAAGGCTTTATTAGTTTCAGTCCTACCAACAGTTTAAAAGCATTCTCCTTTCTCTACATCCATGCCAGCATCTGCAGCTTTGAGACTCTGTGATGTGGACTAATCTTACTGGGGTTAGGCAGTATCTCAGGGCAGTTTTGATTTGCATTTCTCTGATGATTAGGAATGATGAGTATTTTATCATGTGTTTGTTATCTATTCATCTGTTTTCTTCTGAGAAGGTGCTGTTCATGTTTCTTGCCCAGTGGTAGATGGGATTATTAGCTCTTGTTTTGTTGTTGATTTATCTGGATTCTCTATAGATCCTAGTTGTCAAGCCTTTGTCAGATTTATAGCATGCAAATATCTGTTCCCATTCTCAAGCTTCTCTATGCTTTGATTAAAGAGGCATCTTTTCATGGCTGTGATGGCTCTCTTTTCCCTTCTCTTCACATGGGACATTTCTGTATTCTAATCTTCACTTCTTCTAACTACACAAGTTGCATTGGTTTAGGGCCCACCCTAATGATTTCCTTTAACTTAATTACGTCTTTAAAGACCACCTCTCCAAATACAGTTACATTCTGAGTTACAGGGTTTTAGAACCTCAACATATGAATTTGCGGGAAGAACAACACTGTATAAAGATGTTTCCTAAACTGTGTCTGCTAAGCAGTTGTGTCCAGATATATAATACTTTAATAAAAGGTTATACGACAGCGCCTGCGGCTCAAAGGAGTAGGGTGCTGGCCTCACATACCTGAGGTGGTGGTTTCAAACCCAACACCAGCCCTAGCCAAAAACTGCAAAAAAAAAAAGATTATAGTAGAGAAATGCTTTGGGAGAATGCTAAAAAGTTTTTGTGTGTTTCTTTGAGATTGTTGTGTGTCTTTTTACAAGCTAAGAAACAGTATTTTCTAGCAGAGTATCATAGGAGACAAACTTTCCTAAATTTATTTGATATAGAACTGGATTTCTGTGGTTTATAAAAGGCTTCTACAGAGAAATCCTAACTCTTGTGCCATTTTTGAAAAGATAATAAAATTCTGACATACCTAAAATATGCATTCTAGGGTGGGACCAATTATGAATGTGGCAAGTAACCATATTTACCATATTTGAGTGGAGGAGAAAAAAATGTCATTGGTTAAAAGCCAAATGTAGCATTTTTTCTGATGCAAGCAATTCTCAGTAATTGGCATTGTATTTCACTTAAGACAGACATTAATATCTAGATTTTGTTTTTCCAGGAAAAGTGAATTTTTTTATGTTAATAGGTTATGTTATATGCTTTTATGGTAAATAATATAAATTATTAATTGTCAAGTATGGATTAATAAAATATTAATTTCCCTTTTTCTTAGTAAGACATGGAATAAATGGGACAAACAAAGATAAGACTAGTTGAAGAATAATAGGAAGGGCTTACAATGGTTGTTCTTAAACCACAGTTTACATGTAAGTTACATGATAAGACTTTCAACATAAAAGTAGTCTAGTCCTATGCCTTTTTTCTGATTCAAATGTTATAGAATAGGGCTGAATTGGTTTAAAGCTCTAATTATGATTTTAATATGTAGTCTGGGATAAAACCATGACTTAGACTCTACTGTAAGAAGTGTGATAAATCTATTAGGGAGAACTCCAGAAGCATTAGTCACTAAGGTAAGATGACAAAATATGAAACAGAGAATTAGTAGTGGCATAAGAAGTAAAATAGAAAAATACAAGAGTCTTGTGGGTCACATTCCCTGAATCAATGAGCAGGGAGAAGTGATAAGCAAGTACTGAAAGCAGCTAAAAGAAATTTCATGATCCAAAATTGAAACTCGACACTCATTAAGTAATGACTGTCCATTTCTCCTTATTCCTGATGCTTGGCAACCACCACTCTATGTTTCTATGAGTTTGACTCTACTAGGTGCCTGATATATGTGGAATCATACAATATTTATCTTTTTGTGACTAATTTATTTTACCTAGCATAATAACCTCATGGTACATCCATGTAGCATATATCATAATTTCCTTCTGTTCAAGAGCTGAGCAATATTCCACTACATATATACACCACATTTTATTTAGTCTTGTATCCAACCATAGACAAGTGGGTGGCCTCCACCCTTTGATTATTGTGAATAATGGTGTAACAAACACAAGTATACAGACTTTTGTTCCAAATCTTCTCCACATCTTGCTTTCATTTCTTTTGGGTATATACCCAGAAGTTGAATTGAAAAATCATATGGTAATTCTATTTTTAATTTTTTGAGAAAAACCCATAGTATTTCTGTAGTGGCTTTTCTCACCAACAGCATGTAAGGGTTCCCTTTTCTTCCTTTCTTGATACTATTGGTTATTTATTTATTTATTTGATAGTAGCTATCCTAAGAGTGTAAACTGGTATCTTGTTATGGATTTGATTTGCATTTTTCTATCGATTAGTGACGTTCAGCTTGTTTTCATGTCCTTAGACATTTGTGTATATTTTTTAAATCAATGATCTATTCAAGATTTTTCACACATTTTTAAGTTAAGTTTTTGTTGTTACTTTGTCATGGTTTTTTTTGGTTGTTAAGTTCAAGGAGTTCTTTACATGTGCTGGATTTTAATCATTTATCAGATATAAATGCAAGTACTTTCTCCTAATCCACAGGTTGTCATTTTTCTTTATTAATTACATTTTTTGATTGTCAGAGTTTCTAATTTTTATATAGTCTAACTTATCTATTTTTACTTTTGTTAGCTGCACTATTGGTGTCATATTGCAGAAATCATTACCAATCCAATGTCATCAAATTTTCCTTTCTGTTGTCTTATATAAGATATATGGTTTTAGCGCAACATAAACATGTATGTGTATACATATATACACACATGTGTCTTTGATATTTATTGATACCATTTTTTAAGTAAATAAAACATATATTTTATTTATTGAATTTTTCTGCCCTAATTTACAAACTAAATCCTCCATCAGATTATTTTTATCTAACTAGCCAGTATGTATTGAAAAGAACATTCCAAGGATTTCAGTGGACATTCTGAAGGTGAAGTCTTTATCAGTGCTCTTTATTTCTATCTGAGAATTTGAATTACCATCTACTGTCTTTCAGCTTGAAGGGCTGCTTTGAGCATTTCCTGTAAGGCAAATCTACTAGTGATGAATTAGCTCAGTTTTATTTATCCCAGATTACCTAATTTCTCTTTTGATTTTGAAGAATAGTTGAATTTGATGTAGAATTCTTGGATTTTGTTTTTTCTTTCAGAAATTTGAATATATTATCTCACTGACTCTGACTTCCATGACACCTAACATGAAATTAGCTGTTAACTTTTACAAGGAGCCCTTGTATATCGTTCATCACTTCTCTTGCTGCCTTCAAGATCTTCTTTTTGGTTTGAAACAGTTCCATTATGACATTCTCAGTGTGGCACTCAGAGTTTATCATACTTGGAGTTAATTGGGCCATGTGGATGTATAAAATTAATGTTTTCTAAAATCAAATTTGGGACACACTTTTGTCCATTATTTATTCAAATATATTTTGTGTCTGTTTCTCTCTCTCATGTTCTTTTGAGACTCACATTATACATATGATGGCATAGTTGATGGTGTCCCAATGGTCTTGTAGGCTGTAGTCATTTTCTTTATTCTTTTTTCTCTGTGTTTTTCAAAGCAGATGATGTCACCTGATCTAAGTTTTCCCTGATTCTACTGCCAAGGTAAATATTCTATTGAGCACATCTAGTGAATTTTTTTTACTTTAGTTATTATATTTTTATCTCCAGAATGTCTATTGGGTTTATTTTATTATTTTTATTATTTTATTGATAATTTCTATTTGGTGAGATAGCATTCTCATAATTTCCTTTAATATTATACACATAGTTTCATTTAGATAGTTTAATTATATTTAAAATGATTGATTTAAATATTTGTCTAGTAATTCCAAAGTCTGAATGTCTTTCTTTCTCAGCCATCTTCTGCCAGAAATGCCTTTTAAAAGTCAGCACCCCTCAAAATTTAATCTCTGATGTAAAATCATATATCAGTCTCTTTAAATTAATATCCTTTGGCTACTTTACTATTAAATTCAATTTGAAAAGTACTAAAGTAGTAAAAAAATTGAGATATAGGATGATCCCAAGAGGTTAGACAAGGTATACACTATTATGAGTTTTCTTTTTCCAGAATGAGTTGGTGATGAAAAGGTCACATTTGAGAATAACACCAGTTATTTTTCTACCACTTTCTAAATATGGTAGATCTCAGTATCAATCTTGAAGTATGACATTCTCCCACTTTTTCCACTTTCTCTGATCTATGCCTCTACTTATGTCTTTCCTAGGTCTCCCACCTGTACACAGTTATTTATAATGAAATTCTACTCTAGATGGAGTCCTCAGAAAATCGTTTAAAATTATATTAGTCATAAAAGTGTAAGAATCTCCTAGAAACATTTCTAAAGCTATAAAATACATACAGTGACCAATACCCTTGATATTTTGTTGTGCAAAATGTGACACATTTTTCCAAAGGAGCTCATTTCCAGCTCTGATGTTACCTCCTTAGTACTTATGTAGGAAAGGCTCTGAAGAAACCTGTCATATGGTGCACCTTTCTCATATTAGAAATTATTCAAGGAATTTAGTGCAATATCTGATAATGAAGTCATGTTTTACATTACATTCTGCAATGGAATTGGATGTAAATTGAATTTATGTCAATGTTATATTTGAAAATAAAAAATAATAAGAAGAGTTTATGAGTAAGGTTAGAACCAAAACTGATCTGTTAACCACTATTTTGATTCATCCGTGTCTTACAGAGAAGCATGTGCCTAAGTTCTTTTCTGTTTTGATTATAGTGCATATTGAATGTAACCACAGAGAATTTGAAAATTCCAAATATACATATCCAGTTCAGGTGTGAACTGTAATGTGAAGGTGAAAGTCATATGTTAATTACTCAACGTTTTTGATGACAGAAACTCACTCTGAGAAGAAGAATAGAAGAAGATATCAAGAATCCTAGAAAAAGAAACCTTTTGGTTCTTGAGTCCATACATCAAGGAGGAGAAGCTGACTGACCTTAACAACAGCTGCATGCTACATTTAGATAGTGGACATTTATTTGAGGTTACTTATTATATTAAAATAGTCAATGTAGCTTAGATTAAAATTTTTAGGTAAAAATAAAACAAAATAACCAAAAGTGTAATCCAGACACTTTCTCAAGATTATCTAAAAAAATAGGTATATGCAAATGAAAGTTCTAATTCGATTTAATTTAAATCTATGTTTTTCTGAAATAATAGGATGGCGGTTTGTTCTAGTGTTTTTATTTTATTGTTTATTGAGATGTCTATGTCTAGCCCAAGAGTCCCAATTAGACCAGCTGAGTTCTATACCTTTTTGTAATGGGTATTTTTAAAAAATCTTATGGATTCTTGAGCTCACAGGCGAAAAATAATGACTTACATTTATCTTCATGTTTCTGCTCAATTAGATATTCTCAGGAGACTAAATGACAAGTAACTAATATGGAAACAATGACAAAATATTAAGTAGTTTAAACATACACAGTTTAATCACCACTTTGAATTAAAATACCTGGGGAAAATAATTTTTACTTAAATAGCTACATTTTATTTCAAAAGTGCCTAATACTCCATATTTTTTCTTAGTTCTTTTTGTAATTAACACTTGTTTTGACTCAATCCTGATTGTACTATACTCATTTACAAGATAAGGAATCTGAAGCTAATTATTAATGCAGATTATGAATCAACCCAGACCTTGTTAGTGAGAAGACCAAGATAATTTCTATATTTCTACTATAGCATTTTGCCTCAAAAAAAAAAAATCACTAAGAAGCTACTGAAGGTACTATTTTATATATTATATATCTATCTTTCTATCTCTATATTTAAAGTAGTATCTCTGATCTCTAGCTCTTCAATTCATAAATTCATTTATGGTGTTACATAAAATATTATTCATTTATCAACATTATTGTGACTATGTTGTACAAAAAAGCATAACTGAACTTGATTTAAAAAAAAACTATAAAAATGGCTAAAACTTATTCATATTTATTCTCTGCTAATCCAAGAAATGCTTTTTTTTTTTTTCCTTAAGGGAAGGGAAACAATAATGGAAGAAAAATTAAAGACTAATGAAATGCTTCCATTTCAGTGCCAAGCATGTTCATATGTCATGCAATTTTGTAGTTGCCACACCATTTTGAAGTGGAGTAGTATCCTTACTTCAGAGATGAGGAAACTGAGAATCAAATATGAGTTAAAATATATTTACATGAAAATCTTGGATTTAAAATAAAATTTGATTTCAAAACCTTGTTTCATCTATATCATGGGATATGAGCGAATCCTCCTAAATATTCAGTATTGGTGGAAATTACAGAGAAATATTATTTAAGCATTTTTATTTACAACTTTTACAAGATTCCAAACTAAGTGTTTCTTAAAAATAAAAAAGAAGGAAATATACGAAAAGAAGAAAATATACTTCACATAATGATTAAGAATTTAGGTTTTAGCATAGCAAAGCATAGATGTTTTCTTCTGACACCACCTATTGTATCTTTCTTAAGATGCTTTATTCACATTTTACAAGGATGTCTGTAAGCTCCTTATTTCTGTTCTGTACTGCCACAAGAAGTTTTGCCTTAAATTATATTGGAAAACTGTGGGTTCCTTATTTGTATCTTATAATTTAAAAATGAAGAAAACCTATTATATCCTGATCTTTAGACTTCCCAATTATTGCTTTGAATAAGATATCTTTTCAATCTCCTGCTGAAGGAGAGTAGATCCAGAGCAGGCTTCTTTCTGTCTCTCTGCCCCCATTACAATTTGGCCTTGACCTTGGCTGACTCATTTCAGGGCATAAGGAAAACAGAGCAGGGATCTCATTTGATGAAAGGCAGAGGATGGTGATAAGGTCGACGAGGAACGGAGATGGGAGAAAAGTTGACATTTATACTGAATGATGGTGATAAATAAAAGGAGAATCTCTCTAACTTCTTTCCATGTTTAATTCTGTGCCAGATTCAAGGCTACGCTTACGATCTTCTTAAATTTATTGTCTATTGACAGAAATATAGCAGACGTTTTCAATACAAATGTAACTAATTACGGGGAAATTCTTACCCTTACGAAAGGCCACATCATCAAAGAAAACAGCTGAAGAATAGGTAACCTGAGGTTTAATTTTACAGTGCAACTTCAGGCTAAGGTTGCAGGAATTAGCACAATGTTGAAGGTTAAGCTGAGAATCAACTTTCACAAATACGTCAAGGACAGTACTAGATATATATTTGGAGAGGCTCACACTGTGCATTTCTTGTATCTTAAAGAAACACAAAACATCTTTACAAACATGGCTATGTGTGTGGGAAGTTGGCGATCAGGGTATGGATCGCGAAAGGCAATAATAACATTTTGATCTTTCAGCATCCACTACAGATTCTCAGACTTGGTAAAAGGTTTCCTATTTTGTACAACTCATAATTAATTAAATGTCCACCTCTGGTGCCATAACTACATTTTTAAGAGTTTTTTATGCACTTATTAGTTAGCTGAAGAAAGGAGCTGGCTTGTGTTTCCTCATTGAGTTGTTCTTTCCACTTGGTTTAGTGCCACTTCCACAGTTGGTGTTCTCTTCTGGACACTGATGTTCAATACACTGTAACTCATTCTTTGTGCCCATTCTCAAAGATTCTTCCACATCCTCTGTCCCAGATCTCCTTGCCATTATTATCCAATTTTACTTTTTCAGCCAGATTACTGACCAACCAGTTAAGCCATTTGAACAATCCCAGCAATATGCTAAACATGACACAATATCCTTGCCAGGAAATTGGCAATTAAACATACAAATTAACTCTCCCTTACCTTTTCTAATATCCTGCTCTCTCTACTCCCTTTGAACAGCACCCTGAAGATCCAGTCTTTAAGTTATCTTCTGGATTGCTTAGAGTACAACATAAAGGTCTATTCTACAGCTCCTTTGACAAATTACATCTCTCTTCCTATAACCTGCACAGAACGTCCCAGTGAGCTTTTTGAGGTATAACTTTGATTATGGGTATGCTACCCAGGGAGTGAGATGGGAACAGACCCTCAGGAGGTCAACTATTGTCTTATAAGGTCTTGATCCCTGAAAGGTGTTTGCATACGCCTCAATCAGAGGAAAAGACTCTTTCCACGAGGGTGAGTGGGCACTTCTGCAGACCCAGAGGGTATGGAGATTCATGCTTCTTGAATACGGAAAGTTGCCCTATCCATGTATCTCCATCTTTCTCTATCAGGGTCCTAATTTTAGCAGAGGAGATTTGCCTAAAATGAGAATTCATCATCTCTGATCTTCATCTGTGCCTTCACCTGTGATTGATCTTCTGCTACATGTCTTCTCACTGATGGAGAGAGATCCTCCTTAGGTACCTCCAAGGAGTCCCCCTGACTCTCACACTATTCCTTTATTGATTGATTAATATATTTCTATAGTTTAGATGTTTGACTCCTCTAAATTTCATGGTGAAACTTTATCCCCAATGTTGGAGGCCTAATGGGAGGTGACTGGATGTGGTGGAGGATTCCTCATGAACAATATGCTACCATCTCACGCTAGTAATTCTTATGAAAGCCAGATGTTAAAAAGGCCCTGGAAACTTCACTTTCCCTCTCTTGCTTCCTCTCTCACCATGTGGTCCCTGCACAGCCCACTCCACTTCACCTTCAGCCTTGCATGGAAGCAGCCTGAGGTTCTAATCAGATGCTCAATCTTCTATCCATCCAGCAGAATCATGAGTAAAATAAATCTTTTTTTTTCATTATAAATTACTTCATCTTATGTATTTCTTTATAGAAATCACAAAATGGATCAGGGCATGTATCTGAGTCTGTTATATATTTTTTCTTTCAATGAGAGTGAGCCTTAGCTACCCAATTCCACAGTCTTTATGGGTATTATTTCTGCTATCCTTGGAATTATATTAAAATATTGCTAGTGCATCTCCTTCCACCAGTACCCATCTCAGCCCATCTCATGTTTAAGCCCTAGCAATCACACAGCTTTAGCATGTTAGGCACCATCAGACTATCAAAAAGCCCCCCAGTGCCCAGGCACAGCAGCTCACACCTATAATCCTAGCACTGCAGGTGGCTGAAGGCATTTGGATTGCTTGCGCTCAAGAGGTTGAAACAAGCCTGAGCAAGAACAAGACTCCATCTATACTACTACTACTAATAATAATGATAAAGAAAAATTAGTTGGGTGTCATGGCAGGTGCCTGTAGTCCCAACATTCCCAGCAGATAATGTATAATGGTACACTGGCCATGATGGTGATTTGGGTGGGACATCATCAATATCTGCCACATGAGAAGAATCAGGCAAGCTTCTGCAAGTAAGGAACAACTCTACTGATTGCTAAAGAATAGCTGAATAAGTATCAACATGAGCAAAGGCATATGACAGGTGCCATGTATGAAAACAATTGCAACCATTTTGCAATTAATGTGAATCATGGGAGATAGCGCTGGAGATGTTGATAAATGTGTTGTAGAGGGAATTCTGTCTTATAAGAACACTGTACTTTACCTTGTAGAATAAGAGAAACTAGGGAGTTTACAAAGTAAAGAGCTGGAATGATCTCTGTAGTGAAGATACAGGAGCCTTGGTCTTTTGGTGCTAAGTCCACCTATTCATATGGGTTTTTTTATTTTTATTTCTTTTATTTATTTTTTGTTGTTGTTGTAGTTTGGCTGGGGCGGAGTTTGAACCTGCCACCCTTGTTTTTGGGGCCAGCATCCTACTCACTGAGCCACAGGTGCTGCCCTATATGGGGGTTTTTAATCATTTACTATTCACAGTACTTAACAAAACTTGCTTGTTTCAATTTCCTTCTCTAGCTAATGTGCGATAGATAACTTAAATCCAGTACTGACATTGCCTACCTATGTGTGGTGGCACATATCCTCAAAGTGTCTTTTCAACAGTGAAGGGGGATTTGCATCTTTGATTAATGTTCTCTTTTCCTCTAACTTCCATTAGAATAGCAGCAGATGTTTGCGAGGTGTTTCTCTAGATGTCAGACTGAAAGCGACACATAGGCATTTGCTTTTGCTAAAGGAAGCCAACTAGTCTAGATATATAAGTCACACCTTGGTCTGTTTAGTTCCATTGTTTGGCCAATAACCAAATTTATTTTGTACTAAATCTCAGACAACCATCTGTTCAAATCAGAGGTTGTTGTAACAAAAACAGGCTCTTGTGATCTTTATGAAAAACAAATTACCAACAAAGACACCTACACCCTTTCTTTTTTTTTTGAGGATTCTCTGCCTAAACCTGTCTTTCTTAAATATTAAGGCCCTAACAGCTTCTTAGGAACACTCTTTTGTGTATATGTGGGCTGGTTTAGAATAGCAAAATCCCAGTGGAAAGAAGAGCAAATAACAGCTATATTGATATTTCAAGCTTTAGGGGACAGTTCCTGGAACCAGTAGAGTCTCAGGGAGACCATTATTAAGAAAGCCAACTCTCTAGAAAATAGATTGTACAGATAACAATGATGGCTTTTGAGAAGTAAGTAAAATCAAATATTTTTTCTCCTTTTTCAGATTTTCCAAATATCTACAAAATATTTTATTTAAATAATTTATTAATATAATTATTACCTTTCACAATATAGAACAATAAAATGTACTTTGATAAGTTTTTTTTGTACCTTAATCAGTACTCTAGTTTAATAATATTCTGTAAAAGCATATGGCAGGCATGTGCACTAGAAAGTTATTAACATGTTCTAATATTTATGTATTACCTTTACTCCTGAATAATGACTTCAGGGTTTTATATTGTATAGTAGAATGGGAAAACTTTACTAGCTATTCTTTCAGAGCCTGAAGGTCTTGTAAAATTCTGACATATAATAACAATGTGCTGCGCTAACAGCAGTCCCCAACGACAAAAACTATTTTTGTTTCTGAAATAAACAATGAACTTTTCTCCTTGAAGTAGAGCAATGCAATACTCAATATCGAGAGGGAAGAGGGTTTTCAATGACCAGAACCAGGAGTTCTCTAGGGGTTATGTTTTAAAATTATACTTGTAAATTTGTATAGCAAAGTTTTAAGGACCAAAGTCAGAAAACTTTTAGGTCATATAACAGGTTAAAAAATATAGAAAATATCAACAAAATAAGATGCATTGCTTTTCCAGATTAACACATAAAATAATCGAAGGCTATTTAGCAATCACTGTGGAAAAAAATATTATTACTCTCATCTCTCAATTCATTCCCCTCACTAAGGAAATGTAATTTGAATCCTACTTCAGATTAAAAATTAAGGCATCAATATTAACTCATTGTCAAAATGAGAACACCCGTGTGCGCACGAAGCAGCAATCTCATTTATTCTCCCAGCATTTGGGCCAACCTGGAATTTCAGTCCGCCACACAACATGGCACCTGCCTACAGACTAATAGGGGAGCACAGTCATTTGGAGTACACACATCACAGTATCTGCTTACAGCATACAGTTCTCATTCATAAACTCTCCTCCTCCTTATCCCTTCCAGTGTCCCATCTGAGTTCATAGTCTGAAATCCCTTCTAACGACATCTCATTCTCTCTCCCTAGCAAGCAAGTGAGTAACTTTCAAACCCATGTTACTTGGTTCTGGATTCCTATATGAACTATTGCAACTGGATCAATTACTTCATTTCATTCTAATCTATTTCTATTTCCTATATCCTAAGGGAGTGGCTTGGGTATAATTTTTCACACACACATGCAGAACTAGCTATTGGCCTTTGCCCATTCTTTCTATGAAATCTATAGCTTGTTAGATAAGTTTAAAAAGCACAGTGGGCAGTGTAAGTGCAAATAAGTGAAACAAAAATAGTTGTAGAGTAATGTGGCTAACGAAACCTTCCAAGAAGTCACCTCTTACTTGAATTACTGATACCTAAAAAAGATAGGAGGCTGGTCTGAGTCCTGAATTACCTGGCTGGAAGTTATGTTAAGTTTAGAGAAGATAGAGAGAAGAGGTAATGCTTTAGTACCTGAAACTGCTTCTTTGGGCCAACTGTTTTTAGTTCTTACTGTTTCTTTAGCTTTTTTCAAATTGTTATTTCATTTCTCCACTCAAGAACTGGGCAAAAACCACATTGTATAAATTAATTCTTTCAGACTCTCATTCTCTTATGCAACATTCATCTTCCAAGGTCTTTCTCAAGAAAAAAAAAAAAAACGAAAAACAAACGTTAGTTTATATCAGCAGGAAGTGTGTGCCAACTGCCTTTACTCTGGAGAGATAGGAAGTTTCTAAATCTTTTTTGGAAAGCAGGCTTTATTGTTGCACTCATTATTAGTATAATTCCTGAATAGACCATTCTGAAGACAAAATTTTGCCACTGCAACTAGAAAAGAAGGAACACTACCTATCACCCAATATAACAGGGAAATACCAAGACACCAGATTCAAAAGATTCTCCAACATGTGGAGAGTGAGATTTCTATATGCACTGTTCTAGCTCTAAACTGGAAAGTGTACCATTTCCTACCTGCTGTGATGGAATGAAATTCAATGTTAATGTAGCATGACACTATGCGTTGAGACAGATCAGGCTTTAATCCTCTCCCTCCCAGATATCTCTTTGAATAGTATGATATGATGTACATGAGGGATTATCTATTTATTTTCAGACAAGGAGAAGGATGAATCTTGTGTCTTTGTGTCTTTGGAGGGGAAACGGGGTGATAAAAAGGAATGGTGTGAGACCTCTTTTCCATCAGTATGAATTGGTAGGTTTATGTTCTTTGGAGAGGGAGATGTTGGGGTTTGTATCCCTGAATAAATGTAGCATTATATATGACAAGGTATTTGAGATAATTTTAAAAATTATTTATTTATTTATTTATTCTTTAGAAAAATTATGTATTTTTAAACATTTGTTGTCATCTAATTACAGACCAGAAAAGAGTTTGGCAATGGTAATCTGAACATTCTAGGTCTTCCAGTAATATTAATTTTATATTAATGCAGAGAGTGAACAGTGGTCTCAATGGAATTTTTAGACATGAGATAATTATTACTTGCAGAAATAATGGAGAGATTCGAAGATTGGGAATGAGTCATGTTAGGGTTCAAAGCCATTCTAAGTCAGATGTACATACACACTGATAAGACCTGGGGAAATTTGGTGTACAGAAATTATGACAGTACATATCTTAGTGAACCAATCAATATGTGAAGAGAAAAACCACTCCTCAACTTGAAGGCTTCTTATTTACAAACTGTTTGTTTTAATATTCTTGATTACCTGCATATTTCTTCTTTCCTTGTCATGGACTGGTCTAGCTGTTCTCTTGCTTCTAATAGTTGCTCCAAATTTAACTTACTTCACTTTTATAAATGTCTGTTTTCTTGAAGACATAAGACAAAGACAAAAATAAAATACAAACAAACAAATAAAAATAGCCCATCACACTTTACAACAATATCAGCAACTTTTATGGTTCTTAACCAATTTTCTTTATTACGTGTTCTTGTTAATTTAGTCTTCACAGTTGCATCTCTTAGTTTTGAAATTCTGCTATCTGGATTGTATTCTATTCCTCCACTTCATAAGACCCAGGATGATGAAGAAAAAGGAAAACAAGACATATGACTCCTACTAGAATAGCCTATTTTCTCAGAGTAATTGTGAAAGGTAAGCATGGGAAAGAATACTATTTAACTGATAAATCTATCTATCTATCTATCTATCTATCTATCTATCTATCTATCTATCTATGTATCTTTGAGACATAGTTTCACTCTGTTGCGCTTGGTAAAGTGCCGTGGTATCATCGTAGCTCACAACAATTTCAAACTCTTGCGCTCAACTGATCCTCTTACCTTAGCCTCCTGAATAGTTTGGACTATAAGCACCCACCACAATACTCACTAGTTTTTGTATAAGGTAAATCAGGATCTGGGTTTTGCTCAGGCTGATCTTGAACTCCTGAGCTCAAGTGATGCACCTGTCTCAACCTTCTAGAATGCTAGGATTATAGGCTGAGCCACCACCCTTGGCCTAAAAATTTGTATTTTAATTTACTTTTAACTAAAGTTACTTAAGCACTTTAAAAGTGGCCTTCATCAGAAGTATATATACAATGACAAACCTTCTAAAGATGAAAATAGCTGATTGGCATGCAGATATTGAATTAGGATGCATATTTGAAAACTTAGCATGCTGCTTCTAAAAAGCTGCCAGCAGTAGGTCTTGTAGCATCTCATAATGAAAATATCGATTAAAATATTACATCTATTTGTGGATTTTACTGCTAAGATAATGACAAAAGTGTATTCAGAATTTAGCTCATAATATTACATCTGTTTAGTCTGAAACAGAAAAAACTGGGACATAGGATAGACTTTAAGTATAATTTCTCTTTTCTTCTTCTTCTAGTAGAAAGAACTTATTTTTTCCTTTATAAAATTAACACCTAAGAAAACTATTATAAACATAATGAAGTACTTTATGTTGAATACTCTTAGATAATGCCTGAAGAATTTTTAGTTGCCTCAACTGGAACTCTTAATAAAGACATATATTAATGAAGTGCAACCTTTGTAAGGTGACCACCCAAGGGACTGCAGCAAACTGGTCAGCAAACAAAGGTGATCAACATAAGTAGCTCTAACTGACTATGGTTCATGCCCAGTCTGTGAAAATTAGGTTAACTTAAGGAGGCAGTCAATGTAGGGAAGTGGTCAACAATGGACATTCTACTACATTTTAAATTGCCTTCTGTTTGATAGTACAAATGTTCTTTCTCGTTTCTTTTCAGTATTTCTAATACTTTTCAATAAAAATATTTGTGATAATAAAAATGTTCTACATACATGCCCTGTTCAATGTGGTAGCTACTAGCTACATGTGCGTATGAAACACTTGAACGGTGGCTAATTTAAGAAAAGAACTGAACTGAACTTTAACTTTTATTTTATTTAAATTAAATTAAATTTCTATAGCTACACATTGCTGCCACTTTGGAAAATGCAGCTTGGCAGCATGAATTTAGATTTCAGTTAGAGTCAGCTTAGCTGATATAACTGGTTTTATAGAAGTGACCGTCTTAAGTTTTACCATTGAGACAGAAGTAACAAGAGTTAGTGTCTAGTGTCAAGGCCTGAACTCTCTTGTAACATGGAGTAATTGACACATATTGTCTGTAAGGAACATCAGTGCTTTTCCTTTCTCCTTTTAGAATTGGAGTGAAGAACTTAACTGTCTAGGGAAATGTTGAGTCTCCTCAACTGAGGCAAATTGATAATACCTTCTGAAAGTGATCGAAGGTAGTAAAATGGATAGGTGCTATTTAATAAGGAAAAAATAAAGCTTCTATAATTCTTTGCGCATTACTTTGGAAGGCAGAATCGTGAGATTCATGGAGAGACTCTGCCGTTTTCAACTTCAGAGATAATATATTTGTCCCAGGTATTAGAGAAGTTGTTCCCCTTTCCACTCACCTTATAAGCACAATCTACCAGCTGGGCACAATTCACTTCTCCTGGAATATAGAATCATTTTGAAGGATCTACTTTATTAGTTTTCTCTCTGGAAAACCAGAGATGCTTGAAATAGCCACTATGGAAACGGGAACAAAAGGCCATTCTCCCTGCTCCATACATAACCCATATGGTGTGTGGGGGTATAATCGACTCAGGGTTCATTTTCAGAATGTTGCTCCCTAACTCTACCAGCTTAGCAGATAATTTTTTTTTAACTCTACTAAGTTCTGAAATTTTGCCCGGTAGTGTCAGAAATTAGCCAGTTAGCCATTGTTCATTGGAATGTACTTGGGAGCTTAATGATTACAATTTTATGGTTTCTTTCTGTTACCCAAATTGTAGAGCACAATACTCTGAATAAATGTTGACTCAGCTATATCCACTTCTTAAAGCGTTTTACTTTCTGCATCCCAACTCTTTACAGCAAATAAAAGAAATTATACAAGTGAAACAATTTCTACATGTGCCATGGTTTCAAAATCAATAGCACCTCAGTTGCCAAACGGGTTCTTTAAACTTTAATGAAGAATGGATTAGTTGGTGGAATGGGGAAAATTCAAACCTCTATGACCAGTTATATTCTAGGGCCATTGAAATGCTTTTTGAAACCTGTTAAACTACTTTTTCTGTTGCCTAATATTTCAATATCTCACATCTATACATAAAAAGTATCTAAATCATTTCAAAGGAAATGGCCATCTTTTCATGATCGCATACCCTTACTCATTGTATTCAAAATCACAGACATTGCTTCAGTCACTTCCTTCCAACAGAGACTGTTTACAAGGAAATTAGATTGCATTTTGAGTGAGCAGGAGGTTGGTGGCACTTTATCTCCCTGATTACATCTTCTTTTGTCTTAAAACTACTTTCACTAGCTCCAGACACACAATTGAAATTAACATTTATATTTTAAACAGTGAGCTAATTCTATAAGGAAGCACTTTCTGCCTATGTAATCTTAAAATAAGTTTAGATACATAAACAAAAATAGCCTAAAAGTCTCCTATGAGTTCAGTGTTCTATTGTTTCGATTTGAATCTAATTGGATTATTTAAATCTTATCTCCAAAAGGCCAATAAACTGTCTTTGTGTGTGTGTGTCTGTGTGTATTTAGCTATTTTAAATTGCACACAAACCTTATGGACACCCTGTGTATATATACACACACAAAATTTCTTCATGTGTTTACTTAATGAAAGAAGGACAGCACTTTAAATCCACATTCTAAAAACCTCACCATTAATTTATTTTCATCTTAGAAGTCATCTGATTTAGCTACATGGGTTTTTGTGAAAAAGGAGATGAGTGTCTTATATAATGGATATTCTATTCTTAGAGGAGATTAGTTGCATAAATAAGCATATATGTGTGTATACATATAAATATATTTTTTGTGTATGCATATGTGTATATATAAAATAGTTTGGCATAATGCTAGGAAGAAAAATAAAGCAAGACAAGAGGATAGGGCATTCCTTGGTGGGGGGGGAGGTGGCTGCAAATTTAAACATGGTGATGAGGAAACTCCTCTTT
Source organism: Perodicticus potto (assembly GCA_963574655.1). Taxonomy (NCBI): domain Eukaryota; kingdom Metazoa; phylum Chordata; class Mammalia; order Primates; family Lorisidae; genus Perodicticus; species Perodicticus potto. The sequence goes on along the minus strand of CAUYRH010121464.1, from coordinate 66,331 downwards.
GTGAAAGTAACATTTACTGTGAAAGAGGAGTGGATGTGAGTCTTCCAGATATCTGAAGGGAGACTGTCCCCAAAAGGAAGCAGCAATTGCCAAGGTCCTGAACATAAGCATACCTGGCACAGAGACAGAACAGCAGAGGCCAGGTGGCTAAAGCTGACTGAGAGGAAGGTGGGATTAGGCGATGAGGTCAGAGAGATGATTAGAGTACAGGTGGGGCAGCAGAGGGTGGACTGTGTGAGGTTATCTTGATGCTTACAGAGTCTTTGGCCTTTACTTTGAGCCAGATAGAGAGAGAGACACTGGAGGATAAGGGGCAAAGTAGGGCCAGGACTTGACTACTGTTCTAATAAGCCAACTCTGAATCCTGTGTCAGTCATAGATAATCAAGCAACTAAGGCAGAAATTACTGCAGTAAAAATCTAGTAAGAGATAATAATTGTTTGAACACACATCATAGTTTACAAAAAATGTGAGAGTTTAGACATATTCTGAAAACAGAGAAATCTTCAACACCAAAACCTTTAAAGTGGAGCATTACACATGGCACTGATTCAAGATTTTTTCAACCTGGGGTCAGAGGAAAATTCCAGACTGGAGACTTATAATTGAGGATCATGAACTAATTCCAACTCATGACTTTGGATGAGAGCTTTCTGAGCTGGTAAGCATAGGTATCCCAAGGGAGAGGACCAGGTATGATTTCTAGGTCATTGACACCTTGAAAAGGTCAGAAAATCAGAAGATATAAACAAGTGAATGCAACAGAGAATGAAGAACCTACCCAGAAGGGTCTGTTGACCTGAAGGAAAGTGAAATGAATGTTTCAATAGGAAGGAATGATCAAATGTGTGAAATTCTATATTTGATAAAGTACTGAGGATTCAGAACTGAACTTTGAAATTAGCAGCTCATTAGAGACGTTGAAAATAGCGCTCTTGGTGAAGTCTGGTAATGAAAGTTGATTAGAATGTTAAGGAGAGAAGAGAAATAAGATGGTCGCTGATGTGGCTTGTTGGATTCATAGAGGTTTTTTTCTTTTGTTTTTAACAAAGAGGAAGAGAGGTGAATTGCTAGAGAGAATGTTTGGCTATATGAAAAAGTGGTATCTAGTGCACACATGGAGGGAATGACCCCTAGATACGAGCAAGTACAACATATCCATGATCATAGAAGGCACAGTCATCCATGGGAGGAGCTGGGGGGAATTTCCTGGTTGCTTCTCTTTTGTCAGTTAAGTTGGAAGTAATTTTATTAGATAATGAGAAGGACAAGAGGAGAGGCTGGACGTTCAAAAAAATTATTCCTCAAGAAAAAGTCTTTAAAACATTGTTTGGACTTCCCATACAAATGAATTTTAAGAAATATTATTGATTCTATTTACATTTTAAAATTTATTCTACCTCCAAAATTTTGTATTATAAACTTAATTCTGGCAAAAGATAATTTCTGGCATATTATAATTATTGACCTTTTAAATTTTAGCATCATTTGAAAAGTATAGCTAAAGGAATCTCATCCTTTGTCATTTAAAAGTGTAGTATGAATACTCTTTTCTTCATCAGAAATATTAATATATCTCCTTTCCTCCTTGAATAGGAGCTCCATTTAACCCAAGGAGAGATCTTTATGCTAGAAAATCATGTATCTCTCAACACTCTCATCATTCTATGTAATAAAACTAAGTAAACAAATAAAAACCTTTTTAAAAATCTTATTGTGCTATATCACAAGAATCTAAACATTTTGCTGCTATCAAGGAACTTTAAAAGTATTTGTATTCAATTGATAAATGTGGGAGTAAATTGTAATCATTATATATAGTTGTATATACTATATTGTGTGACTATCAAACACTGTATCAATTAGAACGTTCTGGAAGCAGACACCACGACTGAGACTGAGTTACAATTGTAAGAGGTTTATTGCAGGTGAAGTGGGGATGAGTGGTTTACTACCACCTGTGAAAAATAATTAGGCCAAGAAGGAGCCCTGGGTGGGAGAACCTCAGACCTTAATGTATATCTGATAGTTTGTCCAACCCAATGGAAACTTCGGAGCAAAAAGTTCCCAGGAGAGAAGTTCTGCACTGAGAAATGATAGCCAATCCCTAGTAACCATCGTTTCTCAATCATAGCCTGAGGTCTGCTCAGGGTGAAGCATAGCCTTGGCTTCTTTTGAAGGCACTAACAGCTGGAGGCTGTCAGAGAGCTGCAAGCCTTGATGCTCACCAGCAAGTTTCTTCTTGAAAAGAGATCCATCACTGCAACAGACTTAAAATTGTTACTGAAAATATCTTCTTTATGAGATAGATAGGCTTTGTGTTTCCAAGTCTATGTACTATCTGAGTGTCTAAATGTGACTTTGTTATTAGAAGGATTTAGGGTTCAGCATCTATTACATTTTTAATGCTTGTAAGATTTCAAGGAAATATGTTCACATAAATAAGCATGTTTGTTACTACTTGCTTTCAAATATATGGCAAACATCAAATAATTTTAAATTATTGCAAATTGTTTCCAAACATCTATCTGCTGACAACTCATTTAGGCCCTCCTTTAATTTTAGTGTAATCAAAGGACTGGGAAAAATGTGTGTTGCAAACACTACCTCTCACCCCCCAAGTATCATTAGCATTTACTTTCTCCATATCTAGGAAATATTCTGAAAAGTCCCCCAGATTTATCAAATAACAATTAATTATGTCTATTTTTTTTTCATCTAGATATGCTATGTTAAACATCTATCATCAGAAAGGATTGGGAAATTCCAACCATGTTCATCATTACCTCTTTTTTAACGATAACTTTTGAGATAATGTTTTTAATTTTTAACATGTGTTTTAGATATATATTCATAAAGACTTTTCAGCTGTAGCTGTAGCTCATTCAATTTAGGGAATGTATCTGTCATTGAATCTAGTTGTAACACCAAGATCTCATTTTCTAATCAATGTGCAACTCAGATGTATTTTTTTTTTTTGCAGTTTTTGGCCGGGGCTGGGTTTGAACCCACCACGTCTGGCATATGTGGTCGGCGCCCTACTCCTCTGAGCCACAGGTGACGCCCTTCAGGTGTATTTTTTTCAGAAAATTTTGATTTCATTTTTAAATTCAAATAATATTGTTAGTGCATATCCCTAGGATGCCCATTTCATTCTGAATTCTAATTCTTTGACACATGTGTATAAAGCATAGGCTCTTTGACATAAGTTTGTTTTCTTCATGAAGAAGGCATTGCCACCTTCAACTTCTTACAGAGTTGTCTGCTTCAATCTCAGGAGATACTCCTTGAAGACTAATCCTTTCTTTTGACAATAGCAAGGGGAAGGTAAAGGTGAGAAAGTTAAATAAAAATTGCCAGCACTTCTACTGCATCATTTACGATACATCACTATATATCTGAACTGAGAATATGTCACTGTATGACAAAACTGTTTCTAACACCATATATTGTCCTTATCAGAAACACGTAAAAAAGATAAACACATTTATCCCAACAGTGCCCTCATAATGGACAGCTTCTTGTTACAAAGGTTTTAAGTTCTGAAATAGTCCTTTAGTTTGGTGCCCCTTGGTTTTATCTATGGGGAAAAGCACATGGTAAGATGACAAATGGTTATGAGACAGACCATTTGTGAATAGGATCATTGTGAAGATGGACCAGGAAAGAAAAACCCGCCTGATGCCACTGTAAGGCATATTCTTAGATGCTAACTGTCTAGGTCATGGAAAAGCTTTGCATGCTCCTGGAGATATATATCAGTCTAGAAGACAAGGGGAATGAATATTTAAGAATTCAGGTTGTCAACTACAAGGATTTCTCAGAGCTGACCTCAATCTACCTCTCCCTGACCCTGATACACTTGGCATCTTTAGAGACACATTGGTTACTGAAAACCAAGGATGCTGATAAACATCCTACAATGCATAAAACCACCTTCACAACCAAACATTAGCTATTCCAAAATGTCAACAGCAACATTTGAGAAACTGTGCTACAGCCTCATCCACATCCCCTGGAAACATGTTAGAAAGGCAAAATGTGCAATCTCGTATGAGTCAGGCTCAGGAAAAAGTTTGCAAACTTTTCTAGGCTCTGGACTAGACAAATACAACAGGATTTCCAATAGCACCAAAGGTTCAGTTTGCACTCATTTCAGATTTATAACAGGAAATTGTTTTTAACATATTCCTACAATTTTTATTTTTCTTCTTTCAAATGTGACCAAAACAATTGTGGATTAACTAAAGATAAACATTGTTCTCATGAATCTTTGAAAAACAAGAATGGATTCGTTATAAAATAAAGCTTATTTGAGAAGACAAAGTTACATTTAAAATGAAGGCATTTATTACAACAGAAAAAATAGTGACGTTTTTGTTGTCTTTTCATTTAGAGACAAATTGAATTTAATTTCTTTGCACTCTTCAAAAAGACAAAACACATCTGCCAAATATCTTCCCATATCCAATCCACGTGTAAACATTGCTACTATCCCCTTTTTATTTTGGGTGGTTTAATTTCTCACAGTACAACACAAGTTCTCATACCAAGATACTTACTTATCTTTGCTTTTTGATTTTGAATTTTTTTTTCAAGTAAAGCACATTAAGAGAGATAAAGAATATATCTTTATATATCGTATATCTCACCCGGAGCGACAAGAGGTATACTTGCCGAGCGGGTTGCTGGTTTCTCGCGGCTTGGTAGTTAAGCGAGTGGGCTAGTAGAGGTGATATGCATGGTGACAGGAAATGATTTGACTTTATGTGGTATGTCCAATTATGGGTTTAATGTACTATGTATTGTTAAGCATATACTGTACATGCTTATATGCATGGGGACAAGATCTTAATGTACTATTATACATATATGTACTATAATGTATGATTAAGCATATGTGTTATGAAGTAGTAATTAATGGGGGCGGGCACAATATGCATGAAGTACATAGGAAAAGAATTTGAAAGTTTGATTTTTTTTTAGTGCTGACATAGCTGTTAGCAAAATTGGATCGTGTTGAATACAAATAAGTTTACAAGGAATAGTTTAATTAGAATCTCAGCTTTGGGTGCTGAGGGTGAGGATGGTGAGTGCTTCTTCCTTGATATGTCTTAGGGAGAGGATGGTTCTCCATGTCTGCTTTACAAGGCCAGGGTAATGTATGATACTACTAGGACTATTTCTTCATTTGAGTAGTTTGTTTTCTAATAAGTTTGTAAGTGGCATAAAGTTTAAAATGATTAGAAAATATAGGGTGGATGCTGTTTGGCCAATTATGATGAAGGGATTTTCTACAGGTTGTCCTCCGATCCATGTGAGGGTGAATAGGTCAGCTACTAGTATTCAGTATAAGCATTGGCTTAGGGGACGGAATATTATGCTTCTTGCTTGGCTGTGTGAAGGGAGGGGATGAGGGTTAGGATTAGAATGGAGAGTACGAGTGCTATAACTCCTCCTAGTTTGTTAGGGATAGATCATAGGATGGCGTCAGCAAATAGGAAGTATCATTCTGGTTTAATATGTGGTGGGGTGTTATGGGGGTTGGCTGGGGTGTAGTTGTCAGGATCTTCTAAGAGGTCAGGGGAGAACAGTACTAGAGTGAATAGGACTAGTAATAGAAGGACCACTCCTAAAAGGTCACCAAAAATAAAATAAAATAAATTAAGGGCAGTGCCTGTGGCTCAACGAATATGGCACCGGCCCCATATGCTGGAGGTGGCGGGTTCAAACCCGGCCCTGGCCAAAAACTGCAAAAATTGCAAAAAAAAAAATCAATTACCAAACTAAAACTTGGCACAGAGCACAAGATTAAATACTAGTTAGACCCAAATTCACAACTAACTGATTTGCACCTGCACCCCCTTCCAAACTACTCTCTGGTGATAACAGTTGTTAGGACTATTTCAGGTTGATAAAGTGACAATTGAAAAAAATATAATTTCTGTTCAATAAAATTAGCTCTAAATTCTATCAAACTAATAGTACTTCAACTTTTCCCAGAAATATCTAATATAATATTCTCAAGGGGACTTTGTTCCCTAAGGAAATCTAGCATAGCACAGAATATTACATTTTAGTGAAAACTATAGTGACTTGAAAAAAGTTGTTTTTCTTTCTTACTAGTCTATTGCTATCAGCATTTCAGCTTAAGTGCTTTAACAAAATACCTCTGGAATAAATTCAGTGTCAAATGCCTTTAGACATATTCTTGTGAAAATATTCTGCAGCGTAGAGATTTTAAAAATTCATTTAAAATTGTCTTTATTATTTAACTCACCATGTCCTTATTCAAGACACTCATCCTCTGATGCCTCAGTTGCTGTAATAAACTTTTACCTGCTTTTTCTAACTTTGGGTCTTTCCACTGCTAGTCCGTTTGTGTTCCTTAGGATGACTTGAAACACGGCTTTGACTCGTCTCAGAATCCATATCAATCCTTACACTTATCTGAGTGCCAGCCAAGTTGGCTTCTCTGTGACTTTCAAAGCTCTCCACTGTGTTACTAAACCAATTCATCCATCAATTTTATTCCTAATGCCTGTCCTCAGCCTTGTTTAGAACATGTGGTCTGGTTTCTTCCCCTTCCAAACCAGGTAAATTCTGCACCTGTAACCTTGTTTATAGTTTAAATCCTCCCAGAGCCCACATTACTCTGGCTTCTCCTGTTGGCGGGTCCAAATCATAGTCAACAGAAAAGCCTGGCTCGTAGCTTATGTTGTTCTTGACAATTTCAGCAAAGAATCTACCAATGGTTGGTTACAGTGTCCATCATTTTTAAACCTTCTTACTAATAGATGTATTACCAGACACGTCGTGTGATTTTGAAAAGGTCTTTTATTTCCTTTTGTTAGTCCCTTTGGTGCAGCTGTGGTTAAAACTTTCAGTTACATATAGTGTGAAATACTGCTTTGTTTTCCATGATTTACCTGGCATGATCCTTAAATCACTTAATTTTTATGTGCCTTAAATTCTTCATTTGTGTGAGTGTCCTTAACTGGGGGATCATTGTGAACAGTAATAACTCACACATGAAATGTTTTTGTTGGGGTGGTTAAGAACACAATGTGTGTTTGATATCTATCATCATCATTGTCATCACCACAATCATTACCATGACCATCTCCCCAATAGAATACAACCCCCTCAAGTGAAGAGGTCAACTTCTATGCTTTGCCTGGAATTCTGTGGACATGACTGAGTACTGAGCATATTTTATGTGATTCAATATTTGATTCAATATTTATCCCTATTTGCTACCAGATTCTACTCCCCAGTCTGCTCTGGAATTGTTCTACTATACTCATCTTGTTTCAGTTCCCACTTTTTTGTATTGTAAAGTTCCTAATGTAGATTTCCCACCAAGGCAATGACATTTTTTTATATTAGAATAATAGGATAAGCTGTTCATTCTGCATGTTTTTTTTTATTAAGTCACATACACATAGATCATGAATACATTTATGCATATGTGGGGAACAATGTGTTGATTTTTTATACAATTTGACATGCTTACATCAAACTAATTCATACAGCTTTTGCCTCATTTACTTGATTATTGTGTTAAGACATTTATGTTCTACACTTGATAGATTTGACTTGTACCCTTGCTATGTGTTTTCATTAGGTCAGGTCTTCTGCACATAGACATTAGTAGAAAGTTTGATCTTAATCCCTATAGAATAAAACTTGTTTATAAAACAATTTAGAACACTATAAAACTTCATGACAAGCACATTGATAATCACCCAAATTCTCTAGGGTTCTTTTTCCTACTGATTAGTATCATAGAAATTAATTGACAGTATTTACCTTAATTTATCATTCGCTTCTTCTATAAAACGTATAGAATTATCAACGTATTTTAGATTTTAAGGAGTTTTTAGAGCCTGTCTAGTCCATCTCTAGCCCTTTCCAAATGTGTAAACTGATAAGATTTATTTTTCTGAGCTTCAAAATCATCGCATGCCTTTTGACTCAAGAATATTTTTCCTGTTTTTTCAAAGCTATAGGTTGTTAACAGCAAAATAGTTTAATCTTAATTCCTTCTGAAAACATATTATTCTTTAAATTTGACCAGGTCTCAAAAGTTAACCCTATTTTCAATGTCATAGCTTCATTCAGCTAAGGTTCATTTTCAACTGAATTGGTTGATGAACTATTTGGTTCATAAAGGAATGCACATATAAGGAATTTTATGTGGTAGAAATATAAAAACCTCACTCAAGGCAAACTGATAAAAACACATAATTTTTTAGATGAGAAATATCTTCCTTATAAACACAAACCCACAAACACACACAGAAGTGGAACAAAGATTGCTGTGAAAATCAGTTGAAGATAGACCTCCTAATTAGGCTATTTTCATAGTGGGGAATAAAGTAACACCGAATTTAAGCGATGGAGGTACAGTGGCGAGATTATTGAATATTTGTATGAAACAGAGAAAATAACTATAATTTGAAATCGGCAATATGTTAGCAGCTGATCATTATGGAAGTCTGAAAAAAGAAATGAACTTATATAATTTTAGAAGCATCTTAAAAATAAATTATGAATCTTCACTTCAGTGTTCATCAAGAATGTGATTCAGCCCATAATCTTGGAACTAAATTTTGTATGAGTCAGTATTCTCCAGAGAAACAATACGGTATGTGTGTATCTGAATACATATACATATGTTTCTATTTGTGTGCATATACATGCATACACGTGTGTACATGTGTGTTTATTTATATAAATGGGTGTATATCTACACACACATATATATGTGTGGATGCATGTGTGTAAGGAATTGGCTCCTGTGATTGCCGATGCTAGTCAGGTCTCAGACCTGGTAGGGTAGATTGGCAGACAGAAGGCCCAGGAAAGAGTTTTAGTTGACATCAAAGACCATCTGCTGGAGAATTTCCACTTGCTTGGAGAAGAGTAGACTTTTTTAGTTTGCTCAAAATCTACCAATTTAAATGAAATTTTTTATCCACAACCACATAGAAATATCCAAAATAATGTGTCACTAATTACTGGGGCCTACCACCGAGCCCATGTGTGTTTATAAAGGTAACCATCCTGACAATAAACCAACGTAATTCTAAGATCAACGTGATAAGAAGTTGGGGAATTTAACTTCAGGGCTCATGAAGAATTTGATTCAACCCTTCTTTCTTGTTCTTTGCTTGTTTCCTACCTCTGCTACACGTGCACATTCTTTTATTTTTAGTCATTTTTTTCTTTGTCTTTTTTTCTTATCAGGACCATCATTATAAGACATTTTTAAAGAATTTTCTATATTCTGTCACCTGAATTATGAAGAGATTCAGAATTTATTTGCAATCTCCAAGTAAATAGATCCCTTTTTTTTAATACCTAGTGGTGTGATACATTTTAAAAAGAAGCATCCCATCTACCTGCACAACTATTAGGGCTAAACATTTGGCCAGGAAAGGTCTGACTGTCTGTCAGTTCCCTGTTGATCCTCTTCCCCTTGACCCCCATATCCTCATTTTCCATTTTCTGGTTGTTTCTGAGTCCTGATAACATTGACTTTCCTGGCAATCTCATGGCTGTGAAGCCAATCATTCTTGTTGTCTTACTGGTTTCAATTTCTACTACTAGACCCAATGTCACTATATTTTAGGTCAAAACCCCAAGAGAGGATTTAGCCAACTTCATCTTTTAGAACCTTATCATGTGCCAGAAACTGGGTGCTCTAATGTTGGCTGTGGTCAGAAGGTGGGAGTGGAGTTCCTTGTTTTTTTCTGAAGAGAATATTTTGATTTATAACTAAATTCCCCTGTAACAAAGAATTTTAAGGTCAATATTGTCTATTATAAAATGCATGAAACTTCTTTGAGGTTGCTTTAGTAAACAAGAGAGAGAAAAATGTCCTCATTATTTTCTCTAAACCAAGAAGACTTTCTTTGTAATTTAGGTGCCAGAATAGAGAGGTCAAATCCAACGTGTTCATTGAAATAGATAAAAAGTGGGACTTCTATGTTAATGTCAGAACATTCCATGATCGAAAGAGTTTGCTTTGACATATTTGGTGTGGTAACTGGTGCCACTGATTTTACACCAGTCACTTCTTGTTCTACCATGGTCCACAGAAGATGGTTCTTTTAGTGGAGTTATACTTAGAAAAGTCCTTAAAAGGCCTCAGAACTACCAGAAGCTGTGAATAACTTACCTGGTTCTAGAGATTTATAAAGAAAAACAACCAAATTCTTTTTCCTAGCTCTTATCAGTCTCAGCACAACACTTCTTGCATAAGATATGTAGGTTTTTGTTTAGTTTGTTTTTGTTTTTTTTCCTGCACACCATAAACAATTCTCTGGAGTATGGTGACTAGAAGTCTTCTAATTCAGATCTGGTGCTATGTCTCTGCAGAGAGCATCACATTCCTTAGGTTAAGGACTTATTTCCACAAGACTGCACCCAACTTCAGATTTTCCCCACAAGCATGGGTTATGACCTATGTTCCTAACCAGCTGGTCTCCCTTGACCTCTCTCCATGGGTTTGAGTAATTTGGTGGAGCAGCTCACAGATCTCAAAAGAAGCACATTAACTCGTTTATTATAGAAGATATTATAAAAGATACAGAAGAACAGCCAGATAGAAGAGAGGCCTAAGGTGAGGAATAGAAGAAGGTACCTAAAGTTTTCATGCCCTCTCCAGGTATGTGCACGCCTTGCAGGAACCTCCATATGTTCAGCTTTCCAGAAGCTCTCGGAACTCAGTCCCTCTGATTTTTTATAAAAGTTCTAGGAGGTAGGCATGACTGATTCAATTATTGGGCATTGATTTATTTAACTCTAGTCCCTCTCCCCTCTCTGGAGTTTGGAGGTGGGGAGGAGAATTCCAACTTTCTAACCACATGGTTGATTCCTTTGGCAAATACCCTCCATCCTGAGGCTATCTAGGCACCCTCAGCCACCAACCATCTCATTGGCCTACAAAGCATACTCTTAACATCCCAGAAATTTCAAGGATTTCATGAGCTATGTGTCAGGAAATGAAGATGAAGACCAAATTCATATCTCATAATATCACATTAGAAAAATGAATCTAGAAGAGGATGTGATAACCTGAATGAGGTAATGTGCAATTCCAAACAGTCTAGCCATGAGGAATGAAGGTAACACTGTTGTTTAGGGCTAAATAAAGGACTTCCAGTGGAGTTTTGAAAATACAAGTACACCTTCCTTTTACTGAAATTCTACTTTGTACATGTTTGTTTTACTCCAGTTGATATTCATCACTGTGTGCCAGGTGGATAATAAACAGTGTTAAAATGCAAACTGAGACAAATAAAATTTTAAGGAATTTACTTGAGTAAAGAAGAATTCATGAATTGGAGCAGTTCCAAACCAGAAGTGGTTCTGGAAACTCAAGGGAGAGGCTTTTACAGGACGGACACAGAAGTAAAGCAAAAAAGTATTTGATTGGTTACAACTTCACAGTTGCCTTATTTGGTCTGTTCTATTGGAAAGTCACTAGTTATAGAAGGATAAATTTGGGCTCGTTGCCTGTAGCTCAGCAACTAAGGTGCCACAAGCACCCTCATTTCACACAGTAATGACAACTACAACCACCACAACAAAAATAGCCAAAGTTGTGGCGGACACCTGTAGTCCTAGCTACTTGGGAGGCTGAGGCAGGAGAATCAGTTGAGCCTTAGAGTTTGAGGTTGCTGTGAGCTGTGATGCCATGGCACTCTATCGAGGATAACATAGTGAGACTCTGTCTCAAAAAAAAAAAAAAAAAGTCTAGAATTGGCAACTACTTCTGATTGGTTGAGCTTAAGCTATATTTTTCTTTAATATAGGCATTTACAAGACACAGCTTAAGTTGTTTTGCTTATGTTGGCAGATCAAGCAGTGTTTAGGTCACTTATGAGGCCTAACTAGTTTTGTCTGCGCAGTCATTTTCAAGCCTGGTCTCTGTTTTAATTTCCTTTAACAACAGTAATATGTAATTATCACTTATACCCTTCTAATTCCCAAATCTGAAATGTTTGACTTATTTCCATTTTATAGAGGAAGGAAATGAAAATCTGCTAATTAACTTTCCCACAACATAGAAAGCATATTCAGGCCAGAATCTAACTTTCATCTTGTATTCTTTCATTAAACAATGTTGTCCCCTTTTCCCATGCATTTAGCATTATAAAGAAGAAGAAAGATGAACATTTTTGGCCGACTGACACTTATTGTGACCTAGAGTATGCATTAGTAATAGATTTGGATTGATCATAAAATTTCTCTCTTACTGTTTAATTTCCCTTCCAAGTGGGATGACAATGTATCTTTTTACTCTCTTACCATTATCAGGTAGTTAAGCCTAAGGGAGTGTGTTTAACAAGCATTTGCTGAATGAAGCATGAGATTAGCTCCCTTCAATACACAAGGACCTTGAAGAAAGTTATTTGGTGGAAAATGCCCTAAATAAATTCAGGAACTTCCAGATGAAGGAAAGATGTGAACAAGAAATGAAAATAAACGCTGAAGTCTCTCTTTTTTCTTTTTTTTTAAAAGACTGACTAGGCTTTTCCATTTGTGTACTATATAAGGTTTTACTAGAATGTTCAAAATTAAACCACATTAAAGCAATCAAAGCACTCTTAGAATTGACTTCATAATAATGATTGGGACTTGAAGATACAGCTGGTTTTGGTTAAGAACTGGCGCTTGAAAATTATTTGAAGGAAAACCAAAAGTAAAAAAAAATTCCCTCTTTTTAAATTATACATATTTTAGAACATTAATATAGACTGTGCTCAAGTGGGAAATATGACACAAATAAATATGACACACAAATAAATTGCTATAAAGTTTTTAAATTCAGTATTCTTTCGAATACTTAGATATTGAAAGGCCTGACAATTTGGCAAAGCTTTTTATATCAATCAAATATTACCAGAATTTCTTATCTATATGCCGGTACTTTTTTCCTCATTTCACTCCAGGCTATTCAAGAAGCCAAATTATAAATATTGCCCTGCTTCCTGCCCCATTTCAACTTCTATTTCTTCATTCATTCAGTGGGTTTTGTTTACCAAGTTCCAGCTCTAATAAGAAGAAAGTTTAGACACCTTGTATCATGAATGGGCTCATTTTGCAGCCAGGCCCTAAGATGAATTGATCCATGTCTCTTTTTCCTGAGCAAAATACCTCTAACTACTATACAATATGGTAGACGAAAGATGCTCGCAGGTTATTATGGAGATTTCTGCACCAAACCAAGACTATTAGCCTCATCTTGAATATGCAATTAATGCTAGATTACTTAATTAATTTTATTATACATCAGTTGTGATTCAGAAGATAACTCAAAACACAGTAGAGACAATGTATTTATAATAGTGATGATGATGACTAATATTAAAAACGAGCAACACATAAGTTATAACTTGCAAGTATTCTCAGATTCTAAGGGACAAGAAGAAAGGAAGAAGCAAAAAAAAAATTATATCTATTTTATCTCATCATTTGGATTGCCTTCAAAAACACTGCCATTTACTAAAATAATTTTATTTATTTATTATTTTTAGCATTTTCATTATCCCATTTCTTTTATTTAAAGTCTTTATTTTCCCTGAAATACTCTGGAGTCTTCATTCAGAAGCCCACAGATAGTTATCTGCAGAATGGATCCATTCAGTTCTCCCTCCCAAAGGACCCTGTAGGTATTCCTGACTTCCTGGTAGAAATGTTGTATTCTTCATGTTCTCTTGCTTATTTTCACCCTGATCTCTATCCAGCCAGCCCTTATCCCATTCCTTCTACAACTTAGTGATCTTTACTCATGGATTTCACCCTGTGATTTTGGCCTGAGAAGGCCAACTTGTTGACTACTTGGTCAAATTCATAGAGTGAAAATTCTCAACAACAGGTTTTTCTTGTTTGTTTGTTTTTCTTGCTATTGAGACTTCATAGAAAGCTTGCTGAAAACAGAGCTCAGTATCTTTTCAGAATCCATGATTTGCAAAACGGTCTTCAAAAGCCCCCAAAGTGAAACAATATGAATTTTGATATATTTGCACTCTAAAATATGACTCGTTATTCACATTAAGATCAAAATTGTGTGCTAACTGAAAGAAGATGGGCATAATTCCAGTTTAGTTTCCTACTTATGATTCCTTCCCTAATCTAAAGAATCATATTCTCTCAACATGCTCAAATAGGCTCAAAATATGTAAGAAGATGGAATTCCCATTACTTTGTCAGAATTACTGGTTAGACCACATTTTGATCTTTGGCACTGCAGCTTATTATACAATATTTGTTGCATTTTTTCTTTTTATTCCCATTGACACTCATTTGTTATTGGATTAATTCCTGAATAATGTATGGATATTTCTCTTTCTCTTTCTGTCTTTTTGTATGTATGTGTGTGTATGTGTGTGTGTGTACCTTTTTGTAAAAATTCTGTGCAAAGTTCTGCTCATATTTATGTTGTATAAAGACATCCTACATTGTGGAAAATTTTCTTCCTTCTGAAACAAAAATCCCACCAGAAATTCCCATTCTCATCTAACAAGTTATTAAATGCCCTGCCAAAAAGTAGAAAGTCAAGTCACTTCTTGAAATATTTATGACTGGCAAGTTACTATCAAACACATATGTACATGTACTCAGTTTCTCATCTTTTTGTTGTTTTCCTGATGCTAATGTCATGTGAAAGCAAGAATGGGTATAGATAATAGGTTGTGGAAACAGATAAAGAATGGTATATGATCATATTTATAAAATGATTTTTTATGCTTCAGGTTTTAAACAAAGAAATAAATCATTTTAACATTAGAAGAATAGGTGAATACATAAAATATTAGGAACATCATTTATTAGCAGCAATAAATTAGAGGATTAGAGGCTGCTTCTTACGTTAAGGTTTTCAAACCAATTTAAAGTATAATTTTACACCTAAAATAAAAGCCATAAATTCCTTAATATCACTAACTCCATAAAACAGGAATGTTAATTGCATTTTTGTACTTTCGATTCTACAAAACAGTAATTCTTTCTGCTCTGAAGATATGCCAAGACCACAAGAATTTGAATGCCATGGAACACCTGCAAAGCAGGCAAGAGGGAAACAAAGAATTCCAAAAGACAGAAATTTTTATTTGCCTTTTTTCTGTGAAGTATCTGTAAATACTCTTAGTTTATTCCCTTAAATGACAATGTTTTAAAATATAAATGGATTAAAACTTTCACTTGTTGACCAGAAAAAGACCAGAACTGAGCTAATAGTAAATGCCAGTAAATATAAAATGAATGGTAGAATTGGATGTGTGTATTAGGGTCTGTTTAAATAGTTTTTTGAGATAAAAAGGTTTGTTTAATTCATGCATTGTGGTAGAAAAGATTTAAGTGATTTTTCTGGACAATTCTGGAAAGGCTTAATGTGGTTTAAGGGCCGCAGCTGTGAGGTTAAAAGCAGCAGAAAGAATTGGAGCTCGATCTTAGAGTGTGCATATGTGTCTGCACACACATGGGTAGAAAATGGAACAGGAGCAGACGTGATTTATTTTTTTTCTTATAAGAAACATTTTCTAGGATACATTTTGTCACTTTTATTCCTAAAGATTTGATTAAAGGTAACTTTCCCCTTAGAAAGCAATAGTTGACCAAACTAGAAAAAGAGGAAAGCAAAGATTGTTGGCTGCAAGTCAGATAGAACTGGCAGCCAATTAAATCAAAGTGATCCACAGGACTGCAAAAGGAGATAATAATGATAAAATGAATTTGTAAAATTCTAAATATTTCACAAGCAATTTAACTGATGCTGATCTATTCCACTGCCAAATGGAAATAATAAAATTAGAGTCTGTATGTGGGCAAAGTGCCTCATGTAGTATCTAGTACATAGCTGATGCTTAGTAAATTTCTAGCATGATGATAATTATTACTATTATAAGCAATAATACAAATAAGAACATATTCATATTTCTATCTCATTTGATTCTCCAGAGAGGTCCTGTCTTTTTTTTTTTTTTTTTTTTTTTTTTTTTTGAGGCAGAGCCTCAACCGTCACCCTGGGTAAGTGCTATGGCATCATAGATCACAGCAACCTCAAACTACTGGGCTCAAGCGATTCTCCTGCCTCCACCTCCCAAGTAGCTGGGATCACAGGCACCTGCCAAAATGCCCGGCTATTTTTGGGTCATAGCCATCATTGTTGTTTGGTGGGCCTGGGCTGGATTTAAACCCACCAGCTCAGGTGTATGTGGCTGGCGCTTTAACTGTTTGAACCACAGGGGCCAAGCTGAGAGGTCTTTGAAATACACATTATTTTTTAATTTTTCATGTGAAGAAATGAAGACATTCAAATTGACTTGGACAAAATTATAATTTGTAAATTATAAATTACATTTAGTGATTAATTATAAATAACCAAAAACTAGGTTTCTACATTCTGTAGCCTATCGCTTTCTATCTCAACCCCTCCCAGCTTAGTATCACTGGGCCCACTGATTACACGGCCATGAGCTCAACCCTTAGACCCTTAGACCAGCATCACTGAAATGCATGTCAAGGAAGCAAAATCTCAAGCCCTCTTCATGAAATCAGAATCTACATCATATCAAGATCTGTTAAACACTAGTTCTCAAACCTGATGCTACTCAGGTGTATTAATCAGGGTTTACCAAAGAAACCAACAATAGTGTAGCTTTAGATATTGATATATAGTGTGAGACTCACTGTAAGAGATTATCTCATACAGAATGGAGGTTGAGAAATCCTAGGATCTGCTGTCTATGAACTGGAGACCCCGGAAATCTGGTAGTGTAGTTCAAAGGCTCAAGAAACAGAGACCCGTCAGCACAAAAACCATACCGAGGCTGACAGCCTTGAACCAGGAGCACTAAGAGTGGTTTAAAATTGATGTCCCAGCTTACCCAGTCAGGCAGAGAAGGAATTAAAACAACTTCTACTTTTTTGTTCTATTCAGTCCTTCAATAGATTAGGTGATATCCAATCATGTTGGAGAAGGCCATCTGCTTTACTGGATCCAGCAATTTAAATTCTAATTGTTTTAGGTTCTCTAGAAAGACAGAAACAATAGGATGGTAGACAGATAGATAGATAGATGGTAGGTATTTTGTAGGGAATTGGTTCACATATTTATGGAGGCAGAGAGGGTCCACAATGGGCTCTCTATGTGCTGGAGTCCCAGGGTGCCAGTGGTGTGGCTTGGTTCAAGCTGAAAGCTTCAGAACTGGAAAAAACTAATAGTGTAATTCTCAGACCAAAGCCATAGGCCTAAGAACCTTGTGGGGTGAGGGTACTGGTGCAAGTCCTGGAGTCGAAAGGATAAAGAGCTTGGAGATTTTAAGTCTAAAAGCAGGGGAAGACAGGTGCTCCAGCTCCAGGAGGAAATGATGAAAAAATTTACTTTTTCTCTGTCTTTTTATTCTATCCAGGGTCCCAGGTGACTGACTGATGTCTACCTACACTGAAGACAGACCTTCTCCACTCAGTGCCTGGACCCACATGCCTGTCTCTTCCAAAAACACCCTCACAGACACACCCCTGAATAGTGCTTTTCTAGTTACCCAGGTACTGCTTAATTCAATCAAGTTGCCAAGTAAAATTAACCACTACACTAATCCCTTTGAAAACATAGTTACAGATACACCCAGAAATAATAATCAACCAGATATCTGGGCATTCTGTGGCTCTGTCAAGTTGATGGATAAAATTAACCATCACATAAGGTACATTAGCCTTGGATGAATAGATCAGAATTTATAAATGTGGGCCAAAACGTCAGTATTCTATTTTTTAATTTTCTACTGATTGTATGTACCACCTGTGGTATTTGCAAGGGGGTGGGGCTTTAAAAGAAAGTGTGAACATGAAACGGAGGAGGAGCACTGACAAGACAGCTGTCCATATCATTAGCTTCAGTGATTCAAATAAGACTGGAAAGATTAGTTTGCGTTACGAATGAGGTAGGTTCTGCAGACTTGTTCTGAAGTTGAATTTGTATGTAAGTGGGAACAGGTAACATTTACCTATTACCTGTAATAGCCTCCATTCATAAGTCCGAGTTGCATGCAAGGCAGATGTTGGGAACTCAGGAATACCTGCAGACAGACAGTCCATTAACAACCTGTGTTGGCCCATTCAGGCTACTGTAACAGAATGTCATAGATTGGGTGGCTTAAGATTTGATATATAATTACTGTGCTAACCCCTTGTGTGGGGGAGAGACTGCAGTCTCATCTACCTGACAAATGAGAGCTTGTTCATTTCCACCAATGGGCAGTAATGACCGTGATTTTTTAAAAAAATGGAGACTTCGGTCAAATCACTGGAAAGTTACGGTGCTTGAAAATGAAGAAAAATTAGGTTATAAGTGCACTAATAATTATGTACTTTTTAGCATTAATCTTAAACCCGATCTATAAATACAAAATGTGTCTGCGTAAGTAATAATATGGTGAGTTAGACATTTAAAAGCAAAGCCATTTAAGGGTGAACCAAAAAAATTACATTTTATTATTTTCTTATGAAAAGGAAGGTTATAGCTTCATCATTAAGATGTTCACAGAAATAGTCACACCCTGCCAAAAAAATGTATGTTTCAGTTTAAGGAAAAAAAATAAAATTTGAATGTAGAAAGATTTGAGAAAAAGTTCAAAAAATGTCACTTTCAAAATGATTTTCTATTCACATATATGAAATTATATTAACATATATAAATTATATGTACATCATGTGAATTATAAGAACATTACATAAATTGTATGAATACACGAAGTTGCTTGCAAGGCTCTAGTGTTTTATTTTGAATATTTTCAGTAGTAGTAAAACTGTTCCAAAAACCCTAAAAGTCAGTCTATCAGACTACATGTGCTCATGTATGCATACACACGCACCTCTCATTCTTTCTCTCTCTTTCCCTGTATATGTATCTACATGGAGCACATTTAAAGCTTTTTTATGCCTGAGGTTTAAATTGCTTTTCCCATGTGTATGTATATATACACGGGGAAAGAGAGGGAAGCAAATGACAGTTTTGCATATATACACACAAATCCTATATATATAGAATGTGTGTGTGAATAGTTGTTAATGTGTATATAAGGATTTCCTTAAGTAGTTATTGTTAACCAGTGGAGAAGAATTGTGTTCTGAAACCAAGGTTTCTTTTCTCCTGTGGGTCATGGCTTACAGCTGTAGGGCATCACTGGATAAATCATTTTATCTTCAGTTTTCCTGTTTTCCTTGCTTTCTTCATCTGAATATTAAGCACATAGGACTAAGAGACTCTTCTGATATCTTCTAGTTTTTTCTCTCTCCCACTATAGAGCACATATAAAGTTTTTTTATGCCTGAAGTTTAAATTGCTGTAAACCTTAGGAGAAGAGAGTTTTGCTTAGGATTAGCTGAGAATGTGACTCAAGGCCTGAGAAAAAAAGTACCAAAGAGATACTCAGCTGTCTTTTGTCCATCAAATGTCTCTTACAGCACGGCATTTTGATAAATGAATCCAGAGTAGATTTTGCACTCCTGCAAATTCACATAGGTATGAAAAAGATGTGCTTTTATTCCCTATTCTTAAAATATTTGAAAAAATAATATGAAATCTGTCAAATATCAAATGAGGCAGTATGTTTTCAGGGCATGTATGTGTGTGCAGGTAGGCCTGCATTTACATGCATACTTATTACAATAAAATCACAAGATAAACCTTTTCCCCCCAAATATTAGAAATTCCATGTCCAGGGAATATGTGATTGTTCAAAGTAATCACCACAAGCAGCTCGCTTTTATTCCCATCAGGTTGTCATCACCCTCAAAACAGCTTAGGAATTTCTTTTTAAAATCACTTATACTATTTTCTTTTGAACGTGATCAGTGGTGGTAAAACTTTGTTACAGAAAATCAATTCCATCCCAAAGGTTATTTCAAATACGATTTGAATTGGTGTGAAATCCGGCATGATGTCTTTCTGCATACTCCTTGCTGAAGAAGGTATCCCAAACAATAGAAGTACCTCATTACAAAGCCTTTTGCATCACAATGCTATGTTCCAATATCAGATAAGGTACATTGGGCAAATTTAGAAAAAAGTTAAAAAATATACTGTTTAGTTATATCTAAAATGAGAATAGCAGAATGTGAAAATTTGTTTGTTTGTTAGTTTGTTTTCGTTTCGTTTTGTTTTTTCTTTCTTCTTTTTAGATTTTGAAAGCAAACTCATCAATTGCCCATTAGATAAGTGATGCATTTACTTTGGGCCTATCAATAAAAGAATCAGTTAACATTGTCAGGTTCTCTTTGTAGGAATACGACTGGATGATGCTTTTCTTTGAACTTTGTCAGAATTCAGTTTATTCTTTTGTTGTATAATATAAACCAGCTCATTTCAAGGAAAATACTAATTGATAATTTTGAGTGAATACTGTACCATTTAAAAATATTCTCCCCAACCACTTCTGCATGTAAAATGTTTCTCTCAGATTCCTTAGAAATGGAATCTGTAATTTTCTGTTCCAATTCAGATTTCCATATGATTCTATTTTTCTCTTAAAGGCAGCAATACTATTGTTACAATCAACCAGAGAAAAATCTATCATTTGCGTATGTGTTATCTTGTTATCATTTGTGTACATGATATCCTGATGTCTAGTCAGTCCTCAAACATGCTAGACTGGACCCCACCGGTGGTAACAAATCTGTTCTCATTCCACTATTCCCATTGTCTGGTGTGGACAGGTGGAACTTTTCCAATTACTATACATGTGAGTTGCCACCTCACATGGCTATCCAAGGAATTTGCATTCTCTAACCTAAAACAATGTTTGGGCAGCTGTATTTCTTTAACACAAAAAGTGATATGATTATGTAATTTGTGTTTTAAAAAAACAAAAGCATCTCACTGTTCTCCAAATCTCCTTAAGTATAAACTCACCCTGAGATTCAAAGACACCCATGCCTTGGCCAAAGTCTCTGATTTTACGTACCATGATTTGACTTCAGATATTCTATGCTCAGAATATTCTCTGCTTCACATCAGTACTATGCTCGTGTTATACTGTCTCGGGCATTCCCTTTTCCATAATTTTTGTCATGTTATCCTTTCAGCCTTCAAACTTGGTCTACATCATAGTTTAGGTTTATATTTTTCTATTTTTTAACTCAGTCGTGATGCTTTATCTTTTAATAGAACTTCTTTTCCTGGCTGACTTGGAGATTCTATACTACTCAGCTGATGAGTGAGGCAAGTCATTTTCTTATACTTTTTACTCTCCAGATCATATTTCTTTATCTTTTTAAATATTATCTTTTATTTCCTGTACAATATTGACAGCTTCTTGGGAGCAGGAACGACTCATTATTTACTGTCTCGCACATTATGGATTCACAATAAATATCTATTTTATTGAATCTAAGTAAAAAGATATAATATACTCAGTGTTTATACTCTTAGAAAGTTTCTTAATTATTGTAGGAATTCAGAAATTCAGTAAGAAAGAATATTTTGAGAGCAGTACTATCATCACATCCCTTCCCCCCAGAGGCATATGAGAGAAGGAGCCCAGAAGGTGAAGCTTCTGCTCAGTTCTCCAAACTATGCACAGTATTCCCATCACCCAAATGAACAGGTGAATATCTCAAAGCACTGGCTTTCTCTGATAATATTGTCTACTATGTGTATCATAGTTACTATGCCTATTCCTAGGGTTTTGTAAAAAAATTAAACCAAACAGGACAGCATCCAGCAGCAACTGGTTTAAAACGCTATACAACTGGAAAACTTTAAGGAAACTGGCAGATAATAAATATCCATTTTCTTAAATGTATTAATTTCACAAATGCCAAATGATTTCCTATTAAGAGACTATGTCTGATTGGACCCTCACCCTAGGAATCACTGTCTCTTTCTCCTCCCTGTCTTTCTCTTCCTCCATTTCATTGGTAGCTTATGGATCACTGGTAGTGTTTTATGAATCTTACAACTTGAAGTGCTACTAATTACTATTTAAAAATGATACTAAGTGGGAAATTAATTTAATTTAGGGCCTATGCTCACACACACACACATATATGTACACATATATCATTATTACTATTTTTTTTTTTGCAGCTTTTGGCCGGGGCTGGTTTTGAACCCACCACCTCTGGCATATAGGGCCAGCGCCCTACTCCTTTGAGTCACAGGCGCCACCCACTTTATATATATTTTTTATTTTTTCCCAATCAGTGTGAGCTAACACACCACCCAGATGCCAGTCAGTATCAATCACTAAAGAATGAATTTAATTTAAAGCCATGGTTTTATTTCACTTTTTTCTTAATTTAACTATTAATAAAATGGAATAGAAAAGTAAAAATAAAAGATGAAAACTATAGAGAATTAAAAACAATTAAACAGCTAAAAAATGTTTGCAAAGCTACAACAACTAAAACAGACAAGCGTTATAATGGGAGAGATATTTGTATGCTGTGAATCTGACAAAGAACTGTTAAGTAGAATCTACAGAGAACTCAAATTAATTAGCAAAAAGAGCAAACAATCCCATTTACAAGTGGACAAGAGACTTGACAGAAACTTCTCTGGAGAAAACAGACAAATGCCCAAGAAACACATGAAAAAATCCTCATTCTCCTTAATCATTAGAGACAGGCAAATCAAAACCACTCTAAGATATCACCTAACCCCAGTGAGAATAGTCCACATCACAAAAATCTCAAAGCTGCAAATGCTGGCATGGGTGTGGAGAGAGGGGGATACTTACTCTGCTGGTGGAAATGCAAACTAATACAGCGTCTACGGAAAGGAGTATGGAGAATTCTCAAAGGACTAAAAGGGGACCTTCCATTTGATTCTGCAGTTCCACTGCTAGACAACTACTTAGAAGAAAAAAAAATCATTTAATCACAAGTACATTTGCACAAGTATTTACCGTACCTAAATCCATAATCACCAAGATGTGGAATCAACCTAAGTGTCCATCGACCCATGAATGGATTAATATATATATGGAATATTATTCAGCCATAAGAAGATGGAGACTTCACATCTTTTGTATTTACCTGGTTGGAGATGATACTTTACTTCCTAGTAAAGTATCACAAGAATGAAAAAGCAAATATCCAATGTACTCAATACTAACACAAAACTAAGAGTAAATCAACTACATGCCCACATGATAGAAAACAGAAGTATATTCCAGTGGGAAGAGGAAGGGAAGGAGAAAGGAAAAGGAAAGACAGGAGGAAGATTGGTAAACTCTCACTGAATGTGTACAATGTAAGAGTGTACAGCACACCCCGGGATGAAGGGCTCAACTACAACTTGAACGTCATATTAGAAACACAAACAATGTGACCTAATTAAAAAAAAAATAACAAAGTAAGTATTATTTTATATTCAGAAAACGTCCTTTCTTACTAGGTGTTTAGGGGACTCACTTTCAAAGAGGCAAAGTGCCAACACCTTAGAATGTATTGCATCTGATGAGAAGGCAGAGGAGATTTTTTCAGAGTCGTTACGTGAGAGAGTATATTTGTGCAAACTCTGTGGAATGTCCTATCCTGAAGTCGCACCTTCCACTTGCTCTTGTTTTTTTCTCCATTACATACATGTAAGCAACCAGGTTCTTTTTTTTTCTTTTCTTCTTCTTATTTTGGTTTTGGAGTTGGGCCAGGATTTTCCAAATTTTTGAAAGTAAAATCTAGTATGATCAGTAGTAATTTTTGCAAATTAACAACAACAACAACAAAGTACTCTAAGGAAAAGCATACAAGGAATATTTTGCTTACTTTCAATAAGAAAACCATTACATTCTCACTGATACTTTTATGCATTTCCAGGTCTTTGGTCTTACTTTTGTATTGAAGTATTCTTCTCCTTCCTTTCCTTTAACATCCCTTTTGGATCTCTTCTGCTCGTATTGGTTTTTCTTTTTCTTTTTATTAAGTCATATACACAAAGATCATGAATACATTTATGCATTTGTGGGGTACAATGTATTGATTTTTTATACAATTTGGAGTATATTGTTGTCCACCTACTTCTGCAAGGAAGGGTTAGAAGAGAAAATACCTTCCAGCCAGCAAACAGGTGGCATTTATAACCACAATAGTAATGAAGAGAATTCTGTTCATTTTCATTTTATTTTAACATTTCAACTATACTATATGGAATTAAAATCAAATGGGCATTATATTCCCCTGGTAAAAGTTTAATAATTACCTGCTACAAATTTCAATTCATAGGCAGAAAATAAAGATAAATTGTATATTCATATATGTGTATGCATGTGGTGTATGTGTGTTGTATGTGTTTGTATGTGTATAGTGTTTAATACAACCTCACAGACACCCACACACACAAACAAAAAGTTAACACCCACTGAAGCATCATTTCTATGACTTGGTGGCTTCATTTTTTCTTAAAAGCCAAACTTCATACATTCTTTTTTTTTTTTTTTTTTTTAGACAGAGCCTCAAGCTGTTGCCTTGGGTAGAGAGCTGTGGCATCATAGCTCACAGCAACCTCCAACCCCTGGGATTCTCCTGCCTCCACCTCCCAAGTAGCTGGGACTACAGACACCCCCCACAAAGCCCAGCGATTTTTTGTTGCAGCCATCATTGTTGTTTGGTGGGGCCCAGGTTGGATTCAAACCCACCAGCTCAGGTGTATGTGGCTGGTGCTTTAGCCCCTTGAACCACAGGCACCAAACCCATAAATTCTTTTAAATTTGTCTTTGCCTCAAAAAGAACCTCTTGGATGTAAGAGGTGCAAAATTCCTATTTGCTGAGTGACACCTTTGCTCCGTTGAGTATTTTTTTCCATTAGGTATTTCATATTGGAATTAATTAGTTGAAGTAAGATATATTTGGTCTAAATAAGATTTACCCTTAGTAATTGATTGCGCATGAATACACATTATGTTTTTAGGTTGAAACTTACATTTAAGGCAATGTCAGAGGCTCCTGGATGGCTCTGTTACTCAAGTTGAATTTTCTTAGTTTTATGTCTATTGCTGAATGGCTGCAATTAAGATAGGATATTTTTTTATCCTGAATGCTATTTGATTCACATATTTGCTAATTTAAATAGAGTTTTGATTATTTCTAAAAGCAAGTTTGAAAACCATGAAAAGAGGCTGGAGGAAAAGGACACTTGGCATGTGCAATGAGGCAAGTTAATGGAAGTGTAGTAGGACAGAAAAACCCATTATATCAATAATGTCTCTACCCAGAAAATACAGACTCTCTTGGCATTTTCAACATTTTTGTATTTTTAAGGTGACTCAGTTCTGAACAAAGGGACATGATAAGAGTTCTGGCCAGATTCCTGAGCAAAATTTCTCCTCCCACCAACACCTGCCTCCCTTCCTATCCCCCATAAGAGAGAAGGACATAGGTAGGAAGTGGGGGTAGGGAAAGGGCAAGAGAGATGCAACATGAAGGCCTGTTCCTAACACCCCAGTTTTTATTCTTAACTTGGACGTAATTTTGTGGAAATATATTGCAAAATACTGTTGCCAACTTAGAGCCATGTATAGAGACAGAAATTACAAAGAGACCCTGGCATCTGTGAACGTGCCTGGAACAATCTACCTGCAGCTATCTGGCAATATGAGAGAAATACACTATTTGTATCTAAGCCATTTTTATAGAAAGGTGTAATGTTATCACAGCCAAAAGCATCCCACCTGTTTGTAAAGATAAACTGAGTAACAAATAACACTGTTCTATAATATTATTTTAATCTATTTTTCTGCAAATAAAAGTTAAAAATATGTGTTCCTTTGTCTCTCCTCTACCACTGTGTGTGTGTTTGTGCATGTGTGTGTGGGTGTTCCGTATGCTGTTACTTTACAGATACTCATGTTCATTGCAGTAAATGCTGGAGAAGATGAAAAGAAGAAGGAAGAGGAAGATAATCAAAGCAAATATGATCCAAGCTCAAGAAGGCTCATTTTGTGGGGCAAACATGTACTTGAAAAAAATACATTTAGTCAATATAAAAGACTCTGTTAACAGTTATGTATTTAGGGATTATCCTGACAGCAACAGACCAATAAGCATCTCATGGGCTCATTTGTTCTCTTTCCATCTCTCTAGTCTCCATTCTCTTTTCTAATGATCATACCCTTTTGAATCAATTCAAGTCACAAAAGTCAAATAAAAATGTGAAAAATCTTACTTTGTTTAATGGATACCAAGAAATGATAAGTATTTTAAATAAAATCAATTGGGCTCAGTTTGAAAGGAATTGGACAGTATTGCAAATACACCTTTCTATTAAACAACTATTACAAAAAAAAAAGCAGAGGGCAGATTTTAAATCAAAAGAGATTTTTATATGAAATGTCATTTGTTATGGAAACATTATTAAAAAGACAAGAACAGCTTTTTATTAATAAAAATGGGAAAGAAGGGAATAGAAAACAACAGGGGAGATAGGTGGCAAATTTTCAAAGCTCCAAAGCAGGTGGATGAAGAGCTGTTAGTGCAGTAGTGAAAACAGCAGTTACTTTCTGGTTCTCAGGAACACTGGGCTCCATCTTCCTCAGGAAGTGGGATTAAAGATAGAAGGGTGCTTTAAAGAAATTGGTTGTGTTGGGTCCCACCCTGGGAGCAAGGGTCCACTAAGACCTGAGAAAACTGGTGGATTGACTGAAGAAATACAGAGTTAGAAACAATGAAACAACAGTAAAGAAAGAGACATGAGACATAGAGTAGAATTAATAATGGGAGCTCAGGGGCCCATTGCCCAGTTGTGGGCTTCTGGCAATGGCCCAGAGTTTTTGCTCCACTCTGATTTTATTGAAGTCTATTTGCCCATTGGGTAAGATGAGGGAGGGAACAAAGACACCAGCAGTGTCTGTGATTGAGCATACCAGCTCCTATTGGTATTATTAACCTTAAGTGTAGCCAAATTTGAGCCTTGTATTAGGAGAGCCTCCCACTTGAGATCACACACACAGATTTCTAGGGAGGTGTTAAACTCTGCTAGTTCTCTGTGGAGTAAAATGCCACTGCCAGCAGAATTAATCCCCTCTGAAGAATCAGTGGGAGGAGGCATTTTCCTCCCATCACCAGCACAGAGGATCTTCCTCTGCCATAAGGGATATAAGCTCTTCTGCCCATATCTCAGAGCTCAAGTTACTCCCTTGGTCTCTCCTCCAGACAAATCCAAATCTCCACAAAGTGTATCTGCTTTGCCTGTGTAATGGGCAGGAAATTCCCTGGAAGATGTATCTTTTCCTAGGACATTATCATAACCTCTTCTATGACATTATTCTCTTCAGAGTGCTCACAGACCCAGCAGGGTGTTTGTAAGCTATATACATATATTGATATCATTCCTATAAAAATGAAATGAGGGTATAGAGAATAACATTAAGGAAAATATTTTAAGAGCTTGTGACTATTCAAAACACATTCACAGATATAAACAATTTTAGAAAATGTTTGCAAGATAAAATTGAGGAAATCTAAAAAGCTAACAAAAAGGCATAGATGGGCATAGAAGTTGAACCTAAACATGTTTTAAAACTTAAGCATGTAATCCATGGCAAAAAAAGATCAGCAAATGATAAGGAAATAAAATTGAGAAATATTTAAGAACTAAGGGTGATAAATTTTCAGTCTGAAAGAGAGAAGTGAGTATGAGTGCAGGCCAATGAATGGACATTAACCTAAATCAAGGTAATCATCACGGAATTTTATAGCACTAGGTTCAAGGGGAAGAACTTCTAGATTCCAGAGATGACAGGAATTTAAACACAAAGTTAATAAATAGTAATGATTCCAATGTTCAACAGCCAACACTGAAAACTAGAAATCTAACAAATCTTCAAATATCCAAGGGAGAAGTTATTTTCAGCATAATATTCTGCAGCCAAACATACTTAACAATTAAATATAAGATAAATATAAAGTCATTTGTACACACAGAGTCTCTAATAATTAACGTCGTTTTTCAGAAGGTGTTAGGGAATGTGCTCCACCAAAAATGGGAAACACACCAAGGAAAACACCAGACACAGGAATAGATTTACATGAGTGCGGAAGGATTTCACATGTATTACCATGAGAACCAGAGCCAGAGGGCAACCATTCATGGACTGGAAAAGTCAGTGCAGTCAGTTTTGGATAGATTTTTCTCAAAAATATAAAATTAATAGCATCCCCATTGTGTTGGAGCCTATTGAAAGGAAATACAAACAACTGGAAGAGAGGTTGGTGTAAGGATTCAAAACATTCACAACAGAAAAAATTAGAAAATTATTCACTCTAGGGAGAGAAAATGCTGTTCAGGGATAGGAAGTTGTCATGCATATTGCATGCCTCACTGGTGAGTGGATATTTACATTTTTATAATTTTAGAAAAAGTTGAATATGTTTTGATCCAGTTATTATACTGGAAGGTGAGGAAGAGGAAAGCACATGGGTGATAATACTAAAGCTCAACCCTCCATAGTTGAAAGGCAAGAAGATATTTCCCTGAATTGGAATGAGAGAGAGAGAGAGAGAGAGAGAGAGAGAGAGAGAGAGTGAGAGAAAGAGAGAGAGAGAGAGGGAGACCAAGAAATAGCATCAGAGGCATCTGTGTTACCAACACAGAGGAAAAGTCAGAAGGAGTCGGGTAAAAGGGTGGGAAGTGGTTGCCTTTAAGGAAAAAGATGTGGAGAAACAGGAATAGTGGCAACACTTTGCTTAATAAGCTCTGTAACACTAAATTATTTGTATAAATAGTTTAATAAAAGTAAAACTATATTTAAAAGGCAAAAAATAGAAAAATAGAATAGACACCAACATACATGGCATACAAGAATTGTTTTTCAGTTAAAGTAAGGAAGTAAAACATGGAGGCAACAGAATAAAATCTTTAGAAGAAATGCTTACAGCATACTGTAATTTATATGCTCCTCCCTATATCATTCCATCATGCAGCCAGATTTCTCCTCTCTTGAAAATTTTCAATGGCCATCAATGTTAAGATGTAACTGAGGCATTAATGAAGGTACTATAACTTGTGCAGGAAGAAGGTACTATAACTTGTATAGTAAGAAGAACTAAATGTGTTAAGCCAACCTGTGAGCCAAAGAAAGATCGAGCGCCCAGCCCTAGAAGTGAGTGGAGAAGGGCCTGAAAGAGAATTCTGGTAATTACAGTGTCATAGAATAAATGATGGTGTATTTTATTTTAGAGAAATGGTCGTTTCCAGTCATAAATGTCTCTGTCCACATCTCTCTATCAATCCTGCCTTCTTTCCTGGGTCTCTCCCTCCCCTGACCATCTCTGTTTCTGTCTCTCTCCACTCAATATCAAATAAAGTTTTTCAATCCCTTGTTTGCTTAAGTAATAAATTGTTAAGCTTAGCAAAATTGTGGTAAGAAGTGTTGGCATATTCATCCCCAAACTGGTTCAGCTTGTAACCAAGAGAGTGGATGGAGAGTTCATGGAATGTGTAGTAGATCATTGCAAGTAAGCACCCAGGAATCATTTATTATTATTATTATTATTATTATTATTATTATTATTATTTGCACTGTACTCTGATGAAAGTAGAAAGAGGCATTCAGGAGAGATTCTCCAAATAGTACTTCCATACAAACACAATGTCTCTGCCAGGGATAGACAAAGGCCTAAGGAAACAGGACAAAATTGGTTCTCATCTTTACACCTGAGTTTAACATGAATAGTTTTATAAAGATGTTAAACGTGAGTAACTTTATAATGATGCTAAAATTCCAAATAAGGCTTATGTATTAGTGTCATTACATCCTGTTATTTCATTAACATTGTTTGGGTGTGCTCCGCTTATCCTGGTAAAATGTTAGGTATTTTGGAATAGGAGTCTTATGGGGTAAGGAAAATTAGTTCAGGAAATTTAAAAAATGTGATCTTTTAACTGAATGTGAATTTCCATGTAATGTATTTCTATATGGCATTTCCAGTACAAAATTATAGCCCCTTCATTTAAAAAAAAATGACAATGACATTGTTGACTTTTTACCAAAGTCTGAGATTCTGCCAGTAAATACCCTTCTCCATATGTGGAGGTGAGGGAAGGATGGGGATTCCTGGTAGGGAAGGTAACCTATAAAATATAAATAACATGAAACAACTAACACCTCTCAGTTCCCTTCATTAACGTTCATTAACATTAATATAATTAGTAATGGGATGTGTAATGAAAAGAACACAGCATCAGCAAAGAGAAAACCCACAAATATCTCTGATTTTCCTCTTACTAGAATTGGGATCTTGTGAAAATAATTTGTTTTTTTATGAACATTTGTTACCTAACCTGTAAAATAAGGATACTAATGCCTATTTGTAAACCAGGGCTTATATTCAAGAAAAAAATGAAGAAGAAATATCCATATTTAGAAGTGGTAAGACAATCCATAAATAGTAGTCACTAGTATTATACCTGCTCCCATAAGGAAAAATGAAGGTGACTCTTTTTAGAGACTGTGTGTAAGAAGCCAAATGCTAAGAGGCTGAGTCCTAACTGCCGGCTAGAATTAAATTTCAGAAACCTATTCCTGTGGAATGGAAATTGGGTCAAAATTCCTAGATTTCATGGTCCTTTATTATCTGTACAAGAAATTCAGATGGAAGAAGTGGGATAACGTCAACTATATTTGGGTACAGTGGTTCTTCCTTTGAGATGACAGGAAGTAGGGGCATCTATGAATGGAGGGATCCTCCACACTAAGGTTCTACATTAACATCATCAGTACGAGGTCCTCCAATGAAGTCACCAATGTCTTGCAAATGGTAAAGCTTAAGTACCAAATGTCAATTAAGAATATCTAGAAAAGAGAGAGAAATCTTAAAAGGGAAACTTATGCCTATATCTATATAATGACTGGGCAGAGTTACTAAACTATTTTGGGAGGAATTCAGGCTTGTGCACGTTCAGTTGTCTGGCTAACTCTCAATGTGCTCATATTAACACAACAGCAACTCTCCTCTATCCTATTTGTCTGAGTAAGCAAAGTTTCCTGTATGAGTACATTGCCAATCACAAGAAAACTGGCATAAACTAAAAACTACAATTCTGATTTTATGTTTTCCAGCTTCATCTCTCTTAGAGACAGATTTGTGATGACAAACAGTTTTAACATGGAAATAATCCTTACATATTTGTTTTCACAATTATTTCAACACAGGAAACTTTTCATTTAGATTCTTTTGGTAAACAAGAATTTCATTAGTTTTCTCATTAGTGACTTTTATCTAAATTCCTTTTATAGTACGTATGCACACACACCAGTTTGTAGAAGTGCATGTGAAACTTTATAAGATTTTATTTACATATAATTTATAAAATAGGGAACTTGAATGCTAAAGTTAAAAGTAGGTGTGATAAATTTTACATGAGCATTTTTTGCATTAATGCTAAAACAAAGTTTATAAACCATAAATTTTAAAAGTGAGGGGAAAGTGGGAAATAGTTTTACATTGTTTTTAATTTTAGATATGCTTTAAAAATTTACTTGGGAAGAATGGCTTTGCATCTGTGATGATATCCTTGCCGTGCTTCACAATCAAATATTCTCTAATTACTAATCAATAAGTAAAAAAAAATACAGTAGAATGTTTAGATGAATTTATCGAGTTTATTGAAAATAGACCACTCATTCCCTTTAAATTAGAGAGCCCTTAAATAAGAAAATAATTCTTCATATTCAAATTGTCAAACCATCATATTCTTGGCATTTTAATCTGGATTTTTCTTTTGTCTCCCAGGTTGTTTCTTCAAATCCTTCATAAATTAGATTATTGGTCACAAATGTCTTAGGCATAATCACTATTTATGTGTCTATGAGCTAGAAATTAACCTGATATTTCAAGATACTCACCAATCAAAATCAAAAACTGGCTCTGAGGCAAAACCATAAACAGCAGTTTTTACTTTTAAAAAAACAGTCCATTTTATAGAAGCTTATTGGATAATAAGAGATACATTATTTTTCTTCATTTTCAAAAGGAAAACAAAAGTGACTACAAATTTGAAATTGTGGAGATGGTTTGAATCTATATGGATTTTATTGAAATGAGTTGGCAGAACATCAACGGAAAAATAATTCCATTTTAGGGATATGGTTACAAACTTTCACTCTGCCCTGCCATATGCAGTTCTTGCTTCTATTTTACAACCATGAAATAGCAATTTTAAAGAATTTTCTCTGTCCTAAAAAAGAAAATTTTTGAATAATTTCCCTTTTTCATAGTAAAAAACAGTTCTCTAAAATGTAAATGTGAAGAACTATGCGCCCAGAAGAAAAATCTCATGCCAACATTATGAGTTCATCAGCATCAGAAAAATTAGATTATTATATTTGAATATATTAACTGTCATGTATTTACCTAAGGGTTAATAGCTTTAATGCTGGAAAAAGCATGAAAATAGCACCAAAAAAGAACATTAATTTATTCAAGTGATAAGATACAGGCAAGAGAACTGATTAAAGGAAAAACAGAAATATTTCCATATGACTTAGGAGAGTAAGATTTGGAAAACTTTTTTTGCAGTCTATCTCCATAGAGATGCTGTGAAAAATCAGTGTGTATCTACATGAGTATATGTATTTCTACATTATGAGAATCTGGAATCAATTAAGCTTTAATATTCTGAAATGGCTTTACAATTAAACTACTATGCTTACCTAAAGGCAAAACATTAGAGATTTGCAGGCACCAAATAAAAGCAATACTAATAATTACATATCAAGATTACTTTTGGATTTGAAGAATGTAAATTTGGAAGCTGAAGCAACATTCTGTTGGTTTCATTGCTAATAAGTTATTGTTGGTTACCTGATATTGATTAGACTGATATATTTGAATCATTGTGAGTGGTTCATGACAACTGTGATAAGTTCTTCCCGACACGTCTTTATATGTATAAAGTTCTTTATAGGAGAAGAATAATCAGAGGCCATACTGTTGAAGTTCTGCAAAAGGCATTTAAAAAATAGGAAAATTCACATATCACTAATATTAAAAACGGAGCTTATCTGTAAATAATATCCTGTCCTGGGTGAATACTGGAAAAATGCTATCATCTTTGAGGATAATTCAAATATTAAAGGTCAAGTTAGAGATTGGTATTTTGTATATACAAACAAAGAAATGTTTCCCGTGGGAATGAGGGATTTAACATATACTCCTTCTCTAAGTTTAAAGTAGTAAACAACAAAGGAGTTAAGATACGCTATCTCTTGGCCAAAATGCTGCGTAAGGAATGTGTACTTTGAAAAGGCAAAAACACTGGGGTCTTTCCACGTGACAGTTCAGCCTTTGCAAAAGTAGGTAAGTGATAAAAAACGTATTCCAAAAGAATGTATAATAAATAAGTATCCTTTAAATGTGCAAACGAGTTAATAATCAAAACTACTATTAAGAGGGCAAACAGTCTGGGAGGCTGAAGTGGGTGGATTGCTGGAGCTAAAAAGTTCTAGGCCAACCAGAGGAAGAATGAGACCCTGTCTCTTCTAAAAATAGAAAAACTAGCTGGGCTTGGAGGTGGGCACCTGTAGTCTCACCTCCTCCAGAGGCTGAGGCAAGAGGATTGCTCAAGCCAAGAGTTTGAGGTTTCTGTGAGCTAACACAACATGGCATGCTACCCAGGGCACAGGGTGAGATTCTGCCTTAAAAAATTTCAAAAAAGAAAGAGAATAAATAGCTAACATCACTTAAAAAAATAATAGAAATTAGAGTGTCTGATACATGCCTTTAATAGTTCAAGGTGTTATAGAAATCAAATTAAAAGATTTCAATAAAGTTAATATTTATTTAAAAAATGATAAAATAGCATCTTTACTATTATTTTATTTATTTATTTGTTTGTTTGTTTGTTTGTTTGTTTGTTTTTTTGCAGTTTGGCTGGGGCAGGGTTTGAACCCGCCACCCTCGGCATATGGGGTTGGCGCCCCACTAGCAGAGCCACAGGCGCCGCCCAGCATCTTTACTATTATTTTAACCTTGTACATATGTTATGAAACTTATATGTATCTTAGAGGGTCATTTCATGCCATATAATGTGACATTCATCTATATTTTAGATAATAAAAACATTATTTTACCAGCCAGGGCAATGACCTAGGTTTTTTCCAACCTGGAACTTCTTCTCAATTTCATAGTAAAACACCAAAACTTATACTAGACAAATTTGCCCGGTTTGTTCCTCAAGCTTAGTGGTAGTCCAAGATTCTCTTGGAAAAGCAGCTTTAGTATCACTATTTCTAATTAAAATCATTAGAAATGCAAATTTCCAGCACCATCTGACACATATTCAATCACAAACTCTGGAGACAAAGTCCAGGAAAAAGGCCTCTGGATAATCCTGAGGTCGTGTAAGACTCTAATAGTCTGAGAACCACGGCTGTATCCGCATGTCCTTAACTGTCAAAATAGATAGTATTCCTTCACTTTCAACTGAACTGCTAAAACTGTCCCATAATGTCCAAACTGTCACGTACTCTTTCCCTTTCTCAATATTCTGCTCAGATCTTATCTGAGTCTCATGGCTTTAGTGTTAATTATAAAAAATGAGGCCACACTACTATATTTGTTCACATTTATACTTGTATGTTACCCTTGTGAAATTTATTTTCATTTAAATCTGAGGCCGATGGAGACATATAATAATTTAGTGCCGAAGGTTCTTCCTTTAAAGACGCGTTTTCCAACATCATGACATATTTTAATTATTCCCTAATTATACTTTCAGTCAAATGCACACAACTTGTTCATGAGTACATATTGCATTTTTCAGTTCACGATGCTTGTATTAATATAAGAAAATGTTTTTCAAATTGAGTGATTCAGCAGTACATCAAGGAATGCAACATAAATATGGTGTATCGACTTAGCAACTGTTACATCTGAAATTTCAAGGACAGAGTGGGTGTTACATTGATAACAAGGTGGGCACAAATGTGTATGGTCCTGGCCAAAAAGTCAAAGCCTTCATAAATTGTTAAAGTAAATAGAAGCTTTTGTCAAAGTATCAGCGTAGGGCTTTAGGTTTAACATTTCTCACCCACTAAGTATAATTGAAGAGAAAGGTTTTAGACGTCATCCTGGGGTTGCACTAGATGTTCTCTGAGCCCCCCTTAAAACTGGACCATAGAATTTCATTTTATAGAAGCATTGATGTGTGGAATGACTAGCAGGGGCTTAAGAGAAAAGGTGCCGTAAAGAATTTAGCACTTAGAGAAGTAGAATGGAAAGTGAAACTACACTGAAATGTGTTTTTTAGTGAAGTATATTGAGATGTATATTGTGTGTTCTGTTCCCACAGAGGCAATACATTTTTTTAGCAATCTCAAAAGTCTCCTAAGAAAGGAAGGTGGGAAAATACACGTCTAAAACATTTTTCACCACTGAAACGTGTTCTGCAAAGTGTAGCAAATCAAAGAAGAAAATTTTAAATTAATTTTTAAACAAGCCAAAAAATGAGGAGGGGGAAAAAAATCTTATTGCCAAGCGTCTCTCTGCCTTAAATAACCCAGTTGATTCATTTTTTCTAATATGTAGGTAATGCTGTGACCAATTTCTCTGGCCATCATTTTCGACAGGAGTATCTTGGGGATAAGAACAGTTTCTCTGAATAGCGACAAGTGCTCACAATTTCAGCTGCTGGCTCTGTCCCTTTTAAAAAGTAATGATTTAACTTGAAAGCTAGGTGTTAATAAACAGGCATCTGGGTTGCAATCAGCTAATGAGCTACTAACTTGTTTTATTTCCTTTGGAAGGAACTGACTGTGAATATTTGGGCCATAATGAACTGTCACCCAACCTTGGAAAAAAAAAAAGGCAGTAAAAGTTATTAAATACTTTTACAATTAAAAATTGAGAAAAGGTTCAGGAACTGCTGTATATAATAATAAAAGGCTACCTAGAAGCATTTAATTAAAGGTGCTATCAGTATACTTGTTTTTTATTGCTGCGGTAATAAATTGTTACAAACATTCAGGCTTAAAAATACGATTTTTTTTTCTCTTACAGTTTTGGAGGGTAGAAGTTCAACATAAGACTCACGGGGCAAAAATCGAAATGTTGGCAAGGCTGCATTCCCTTTTGGAGGTCTTTGAGGAAAGTGTTTCTTTGCCTTTTCCATCTATGAGGGGCAACCACATTTCTTGGCTAGTAAGCCTGCTCTTGGTCTTCATAGCCAGCAATGCTGCATTTTTTGATGTTACATTTCCCGTGAATGTTTTCTTTCACCTCTATTTTAAAGACCTTTGTAATTACATCAGGCACATCTGAAAAATGTGCCATATCCCAAAGTCCATACTCTTAGTCACATGGGGAAAGTCCCTTTTGCTAAACAAGGTAGCATATCCACAAGTTTCAGACTTAAGACAACGATGTCTTTGGGGGACCCTTAATTCTGCCAACCACAAGCATTGATGAAATGTCCATAATTTGTAATCAGCTTTGCTTAATTGTCCACCATTTGCCTGAGGTGTGCTATTAAGCTTTTATAAATGTGAAAACAATTTATTTTGCCATTCTTTAACATAATACAATACTAGTTTTCTCCTAGTGTACTTTGCCTATAAAGTAAGTGGGAAAAGGAGGGGAAGGCAAACATCAGTTATTTCAATTGCACACATTTACTGAGCATCTAGTGGGTGAAAGTGAATGTGAAAGTTTAAGAAGTTCTCCTGGGGTTGGACTAGATGCTCTCCAATGCCTCTTTCAATCCAGACCATAGAATTTCATGTAAATTCAGGCTGCTATAACAAAAGGTAATAAACTGAGTAATTTTTAAACAACAGAAATTCATTTCTCACTCTTCTGGAAGCTGGAAGTTCAAGATCAATGCACCAGCACATTTAGTATCTGATGAGGGCCTATTCCTTTGATGGTGTCTTCTATGTGCTTTCACATAGTTTAATGTTAAAAGGGAAGAATGAGATTTGTCTTCACATGTTAGGAATAAAGGAAGGGGAAAGAAAATGATGAACTCACTTCCTCAAGCCTGTTTATGGAGGTGCTAATTTCATCTATAAGGACAGACCCAATGGCCTGATCACCTCCTAAAGACGGCACTTCTTTGAATAATTGTATTAGGTATTAAGTTTCAACATAAATTTTGGACAAACACAAACGTTCACTCCGCAGCAGAGACCAAGTTGAAAAATGCAAAGACAAAATTTTGCTTACAGTTTTGAGGGTTAAGAAAAAAATCCTCTTTACACTCCCTGTTTCACCTGCCAAATTACAAAGTTTTACCATATTGATCTTTAGCAAATCCAACTCCCCTTTTCCAAAACAAGCTTCTGCATATAAAAAAAAAAAAAACTACAGTTTTTAAAGATATGCTTAAATCCTTTTGTTTTCAAAACTGTATTTTATTAAAACTTGTTCATCTAATTCTACCATTCATCATCTTAAAACTATGTTGTATCCCCAATTAACATGCATTGTACTATTAATGACTTTTCATTACACCTGGCATCTTCCCTTGATATTTCTACCCATTCAAAACCTACCTCCAATAGTCAATACTGCATGAAGCCTTGTCTTATCCTGTCCTGCAAGTTAACATTCTCTTCTTTGGCTCATTAGTGTATTTGTGATCCAGTACGTCACTTTAACTAGACTATATGCTCACTGGGTATAGGAGCAGACTTTAGAGTTTCCATTGCAATCAGCACACAATAAACCTTAATAAATACATTTTGAATATAATAATCAAATTGCATTAGTTTCTCACACTTTTCCATAGATGATATGTACCTCCCATAGAAATATTTGTTAAGTGGGTGTTAAAATAAGAATCATAAAACCAAAGCAATGAACTCTTTGGTATGAAATTATAAACAAGATGCAAGGCCATCCCAGGCAAGGGCTAAGTCCCAAACGAAATTTTTGGTTTTTCTCTTTGTAGCTAAACAAGCATTGTCTCTAAAATAAACAATTTTGAGACAATTGCATCTTACCAAATGCCAGACACTGATTAAATGACCTCCTCAATCCTGTTCTACAATCCCTAACTACAGCTTGTGTTGGACAAGAGATGATTGCAGTATTGTCTTAAAAAGAGGCCACCAACTGTGGACGGATTTTGGCAGAGGATGCACGAGTGCCTCCCTGTACCTGCTTCATATTTTACGTATAGGACTTAATTTTAATGCATTTACATGTTGATTCTCCACCTCACAGTGAACATGGGGCACAGATAGCATGCATGTTTCCTTACTACACATGTGCATGTGCCCCGTTATGAATATTCCTATCTTCTCCTTCACCTGTTGAATACATAAACTTAGCCAATCCATCCAGCACAAATTCCTGCCTCACCCTTCCCTCTCTTCAAGTGCCTGTGTTCAATCTCTGCTGCAGGCTGTAATCCCCAGCCTGTCAGGAAGGCCACCCTGCAGGTTGTAACCCTTTATAAGAAATAAAATTCTCTTCTCCAAATTTATGAACCTTGGGACTCTTTGTGGATCTAGGAGATTCACTTAAAAGTTTGAAAAAATTGGTATTCTCTGTGAATAAAAATATATCATTTATCTTCAAATATAAGTCATTTAAAAAAGGCCTTTGGTAGAGACAATTGATCCCCTGGAAGAGACTATTGTTGCACTGAGTGCTGAGACCTTGTGTCAGACATCCAGAATTTAACAATCTTATTAAAATCAAGGCAATTTCATCAGCGTATTCTGATTTTTCTTTAAAGGATGATTAACTGTGAACTTCCCTAGCAATTGTCTTATTAAGTATCTATAGGGTCAAGGTTGTGAGCCCTTAAAACTAATTTTTTAAAGAAATTTGTGCACGGTTTTGTTTCTAACTCAAATCAAACTGAATTTTAAAAAATTAAAGTAAAATTTCAATTGGGATTTTACTCAGAATATGTTAGTCATTACAACAAGCCTGAATAACATTTCTGTTTTCACTCTTCAGCAGAAATATCTTGTAGAAGTATAATTTAAATCATTCAGCATTACTCAAACGTTTCATTACGAAAAAAAGTAAAGATTGCCAAGAAATGGGAATATGATTAGATAATAGGGGTATATTTAAAGCACTCATAGTTGAAACTTATCAATGAAAGTCATTTAGTATTCTTAGTAATAAACATTCATTACCAGTTTACCGGGAGATGTTTGTATTTAAAAACCAGTATGATAATTTTATATATGTTAAATACCTGTCTCAGTTGAATAAATATATTGAAAATATAGAAATATAGTTTCCATTTGAATAATATTAGTTCAAACTGTTTGTAGACATAGAGTTTTTTCAATAAATATTTTGGAAAATATTTTGAAGACTTCCTACAATTTGAAAAGACTTGTAGATAAACTTTACACCCTAGGAAATTTTTTAAAAATTAAGAAATAGCTAGGTATGTAGTCAATGACAAAATATATGTAGATACTAGTCTATCACTTAGTACCACAAAATATAAAGAAATATTTCATAAAGGACCATAATTTATCAAAACCTTTATGATGATCCACTTCCCATTAATAAATAATAAATATATTGTCTTTTTCTTAAGATTTTCTAAATAACATTTTTTCTCCTTACCTCACCTTATTGTAAGAACACAGTATATAATACCTGTAACATACAGAATATGTGATAATTGAGTTTTTCTGTTATCAGTAAGGCTTCTGGTCAGCAACAGGCTATTAGTAGTTAAGATCTGGGGCAGTCAAAAGTTACACATGGATTTTTGACTGTGTAGGGGGTCAATACCTTTAACTTCTACATTATTCAAGGGTCAACTATGTTTCTTTCAAACACAATTAATGCGATGAATTTATATTCAATTGCTACAAACATTTTAGACTATTTCTTCGGCTCACATTCAATAATGA
The DNA here is from genome assembly GCA_963574655.1 of Perodicticus potto. Taxonomy (NCBI): domain Eukaryota; kingdom Metazoa; phylum Chordata; class Mammalia; order Primates; family Lorisidae; genus Perodicticus; species Perodicticus potto. The sequence goes on along the minus strand of CAUYRH010121464.1, from coordinate 26,489 downwards.
ATAACAAAGCTATTATAGCTTTTATCTAAAACCTTAGATAAAAGATAAGTCCCAATTCCTCACTGAAATGCACTCAAGCAGTAATAAGACTTGCCAGTTTCCTGTTTTGTTATAAGTGACATTTCTTTTTCTTGAGCATAGAACTCTATTTCCTAACCAGGTGCTCTGTCCACTGCTTTATAAATTCTTTTTGACCTTCACCTGTATGTCTCTTGTTGAAATATTACATGTGTTTTAAAAAGTGAGCTTTTATAAGAAAAGTTAAGGAAGCCTCATACTGTACGTCAGTTTCTCTCCTCTCCAAGCTACTGTAGGTTTGTGACCAGGAGGTGGGAAGATTTAAGTTATCTATCAGTGTGACTCAAGTTCTGACCAAGCAGAAGAAAAGCCTGCTGCATATATGCACATGGGTCATGCCATAGATTTCTAGATTCACTGTGGGTGGCTGATGTAAGCACAGGGGGAATTATTGCCAAGTTTCCAGTGTTTCTGAGATCATTGGGAGGTTGGAGAAGAAGCTTGGTGGTGGAAGGAACAAAGTGAGTCCTGAAGAACTAAGGAACAACAGAAAAATCTGTTTATTGCTTTAAGACTTTTAGATTTGAGCCGTTCAGTGGAGTTAGGTGATCTTTCGTTGTGGTTTTGATTTGCATTTCCTTGATGATTAGAGAAGTTAAGCACTTTTTCATAATTGTTGAAAAAAAATTATGAAAACTTGTTGGCTACTAGATTAGCTTCTTTTGAAAATTTCTTTTCATCTCTTTTTGGCCACTTTTCATGGGGTTTTTAAATTTTTTTCAGGCTGATTTACTTGAGTCCTTGGTAGATTCTTTATCAAATATTTAGCATGCAAATGTTTTTTCCCATTCTGTAAGTTGCCTATTTACTCTATGGATTGTGTCCCTGTCCACCCCGAAACTTTTTAATTTTATCAGGCCCCATTTGTTTAAGTTTTTGGTTGTTCTGTTTGCCATTGGGGGCTTCTTCATAAATTCCTTCTCGAGGTCAGTATCTCTAAGAATTTTTCCAACACTTTCTTCTAGAATTCATATTGTCTCTTGGCTTAGATGTAAAGTTCTTTATCCACCATGAATTAATTTTTGTGAGGGGGAAGAAGTATAGACCCTGGCTCAGTATTTTACATGTCACTATCCATTTTTTCCCAGGCAACAGATTTTGGTGTGGATGTGGAGAATTTGGTGGGAGTGCAAACTAATACAACCTCTACAGAAAGGAGTATGGCAGTTTCTAAAAAAACCAAGACCTTTTGACGTAGCGATCCATTTACCAGGCATTTACCCAAAGGGCGGGGGGAGTTTTATCAAAAAGACACTTGCACTCCAATGTTTACAGCAGCATAATTCACAACAGCAAAGATGTAGAACAACCCAAGAGCCCATCAATACATGATGGATTAATAAAATGTAGTATATATTCACCATGGAGTACTACTTAGCCATAAAATAAACGGAGACCTAGTAGCTTTTGTAACAAACTGAATGGAATAGAAGACCATTCTTCTAAGCCAAGTATCACAAGAATGGAAAAACAAAATCCACGTGCTCTCAATACTAAATTGAAACTAGTGGATTAACACTTATGTGCACATGTGGAAGTAAAACTCAATAAAAATCTAGTAGGGGGAAGTGTGGAGGAGGGTGTACCATAAACTCACACCTAACAGGTACAACCCACATATTCTGGGTGAAAGGCACCCTTATAACATTGACTTAAAATGTACAAATGCAAAGTATGTAACCGAAATGTATGTATACCCTTGTGATACTTTAAAATAATAATAAATTTGAAAAAAAATAAGAAAGAAAAAATTTGTCTAAACACTGGCTTCTTAATTGATGCAAAGAACAAGCTATGAGGAACAGAACCAGATTGCATTCCTGTGACAAAGTCCCAAATATTGTGTCTACTATGAAGGTTCAGAGGAGAAAAATCAAGTTGCCTAGTACTTTTCACCAGGAAAACCTGTTAGCTAAGTAAAAACCACTTCCCTAAAGGAAATCACCTTGTATTTAGGAGGTGCTAGACAGCAAAATAATAATAAAAAAAATAATAACAACAATTAATTTTTACTACTGTTTAATTTAAAGAGATACGTGGTATATCCTTGCTTTCCCTTTATTATAAGTCCATCCTTTAAGAACTACAGCAGAGTGTGTGTTTGTGTACTGCTTTGCCCAAAAGATAAGTTAAAAAAGAAGGCAGTCATCAAGAAGGCAGGTGAGAAGACAATATCTTAGGAATATGGGAAAAAAAAACAAACAGAAAAAACATGAGAACCATTTGGATTTTATTCCCTTCTATGCTATAAATTATCAGTGTGGCTGTTGTGTCAATGACACGTCAATTTACCTTTTTAACCTCAGGTTCCAAATCTTTCAAATAGGAGTGTTAATGCAAACTAACTCATGGGTTTAGATTATGTAATATGTAACATGCTTAACATAGTGCCTGACATACCACAGGTGGTCAAAAACATGTGTTGTTATTATTAATATTAAGCATTAGACATCATTTGTGTTAATAGCAGGATAGTTAATGTATTGAAGTTCAAATTCAGCAAAAGTTTCTTAAGGGCTGGCTCTAAAATAGCACCAAAATAATCCACTTGGTGCACCACAGCACTGATGGTAATTGGTACTGGGGAAATTGCAAACAGGAAGCTTAAAGCTCATTATGGCATGTTGCTTCTCAGTGCTGAACATTAAAATTTCGGAGCTCTCTAATCTGGAATAAAGACAATTTGACCTCCAATTTTTATTGCAGTCTTTGTTAGAGCTGCTCAAAATATCTCCTCCATAGCAGCCACACAAAGAAATGTTCTGTTTGTAGTTAGGCTAGAATAGATAACATTACATATCAGCCAACAAATTTTATGTTTTGTGAGTTGTTGCCAAATGTATTCAGATTCAATGCCTTAAATTAAGAAACTGGAAAAGAGTTCAGTGGAGAATAAGAATGGCACCTTCTCCCTATTAGTCCCTTGGAATTCTACAGCCAAACTTAATGAGAAGAAACCTTATTTTGATGAAAACCAGGAGAAATTTCATAGAAACATTTAAATCCATTGAATTTGGAGTAGGAGTTTCAAAGAAAGATTAAAAAGTAAAGCATTCTTTGTGAAAGATATGATCATTTTGGAAGTAATTGTACAGAGATTTTTTTTTTTCCTGAAGAAAAATACCTTCATCTTGAAATGTTTTCAACATGTCATGACCTTCATGACATGGAAAAGATCTACAGTTACCAGACTTTGTGTTAGCCCAACCTTTCTCTGCAGCATTGTTTCATGAAGTACTTACTAAGTGCAATACCTGTAGGTCAAGGAGGAGGCCCATAACAGATATAAAAGACTTATAAAATCCACATTCTGCTTTTGAAATAAATTCTAAATTCTGTGGAGTTATTTTTTCAAAGTTTGCGAGGTAAGAATTCATGACATTTACAGACATATTTCTACTCATTGCAATTAAATAATAGAAAAAAATAACATTTATTCTTTAGTTGTGTATATTAGAATAGTGGGGTTTTGTTCTGTATTAAATCATGATCATTTAAAATGAATTTTACTTCAGCTAATTGCTTGGTGAATTTCATTGAGGAAGTTTTAGTGCAAAGAGTGATTACTTTCCTGGAAATTATTCCCAGTGAATTTTCTCACATTGTTTTTACCTTTCAAAAAACATATCTAATTGAAAGTCAAATTGTATTTCTCTTGGAAAATAATAGGCTTTGTAAAAAACTTGGATGATTAATTTTCAGTTTCTTTTTAATCCCATTTCATATAGAATGTACACTGCTTTTATTTAGTTTTAAAACTGTAAATTGCTTTGTATTTTTACTGAATATTATTCAACAAGCTAAACAAAGACTGACAGGGGCTGTTTCTGATTATAGAAAATTCAAAGAAGGAAAGAACATATGGACTTTGATTTCATATAGATCATAACTTTGTCAGAAAAAAATGTCTAATTCTGTGCTGCCAACCTGATGTTAATAAGTTTGACTTCGAAAATGATAATTTTCAATTTGTGTTTATTCTAAAAATATAATTACAAGAAAAATATTGAGAATTACTTCCCTTTCTACAATAATAAGAGTCCCTTTAAGGGCACCTATCAACACTTCTCAAAGAGATGGTGGGAATATATTAAAGTATTTTTCAGACACTTTTGAAGTAACAGGACTGAAATATTTGTACATTCTTTTCTTCTGATATTTCTTTCTAACATTCCAAGTTCTTCTTCATTAATGACATGTTGAGATTTCAAGGTCTAAAATCTTCCCATCTTCACAGTGCTACCAATTCAGACTTAAAGCTAAATAGCAGCCAAAAAAATAATAATAATACATTGCTTAGTGTATATGGCAAAGCCAATGAAGACCGAGGGTGCAAACCATCCAACATTGATTTTATGAGGAGGCAAATGTTTTAGATGAGAGTTAGTTCCATCTACTACATCCTTTCAACTTTGTCGATACTTCTGTTTTATTTTTTATACTATTCTCTAAAGGCACACTATACCATTATTAGATTTCTACTCTAAAGTCATTATATATATTTTAAAAGATTTTAACTTAAATATTTTATTGTTTTCCTTTATATGATGTTTTTAACTTAAAAAGCTGTGATTGGCTAAAATATTAAAGAGAGCATAGAGAATGAAGTTGTGCACATGCATAAATTGCTACATTATTCCTTGTCAGATGTGTGGCCCTGAATATATAAGTTAGTCCATTCCAAACCCCTGTCTTCTCCATACTAACCAATGCTTAGAATTGTGGGGATCCATTATTACAAGGGCTATACAACATCTATCTGAGAACATACAATAAACACAAAAACAATGTTAACTGATATTACCCCGCATTGCACAAAGGAAAATCTAGGTAATGGCTGTTTTCAGTTTTAAGTCAGAGGAGATGCAGTTATTGTGAACAAAATAGAAATTTGTGGACCTAAAGGTAACTTTGTCAGGGATAAGAAGATAATATGCGAAAATATAAATACAATCAATATATAATGTTTCTTTTCCCTTATCAAATTCAGGATAGAGCTAATAGAATGATCTCTAGAATATTATAAAGAGAAAATTATCCCTTTATTATTTTCTTTCTTTTTGCAGACTCAGTTAAGTATTTCAAGATGACTTCCTAGGAATAAAAACAGAACTGGGTAGGAGGAAGAAGGTATAGAAAACACAAACCATGGCTCTCTGACCTTCCGCTAAAGGACCACAGCAGACTCCTGGCAAGATGTTATTCTTTGTCAAGAGATTATATTTGAAAGGGAGGCAGTGATAGCCAGTAACCAAATGCTGTTTCATTAATTCATGCACTCATGCAATGAATATGAAGAACTTCATTGTGCCCTGTGCTATGAGATGGGGAAGTAATGATGAAAAATTTAGGTATTCATTCTCTCCTCAATCCTGTAATAGAAAGAAGGAAACACACGATTCATGGAGACAAAGATAAGGGTAAGTTTGTGGAAGCCAGTATGTGGTGTCAGGGAGATGACAAAAGAGTCTTCTCCCTCAGATCTTGTAGAAAGCAAATTATTCTACAGCAAATGATATCTCAGAAAATGGCAACTTACAGGGTACACAAAGACTGGAAAGAATTCTGCAAAGTCTTTGCAGAGATAATTGGGAATTTCCAAGAGCTTGCCATGAGTAGAGTTCTAGCATAATATTGAGAAAGGAAAAGTGTAGAGATTGGAGCTGAAATGATATAAGGCTGCAAATTCTTGTTAGCTCATTGACTAATGATTTGGAAGGAAATGTCCGGAGTAAAAAATTTCCAGCAGGAGTGAGAAATTATAACATTTTGCTTTGGAAAAATAAAATTATTGGAGTACAGAGCTCTTAATTCTTAATTTTTTTAATGAATATATTTAATTTATATAATGTAAATCCTTAGTGATAAATAAAACTAACCCTCCATAAAGGCTAGTTCAGCCCCCAATTGCATATAAGTTGATTAGCATCAACTTTTCCCATAAAAATTGACATATTAATGCCAATGTATCTTCCTCAGCAAGCTCTTTACTTGATTTAACTTTGGATGTGCTGTTTCCTAAATTCTAACCAACTGATAAAGCTCTCCTCATCTATCTACCACCAAATTAGAATACAGATGCTCATAGCAGCATGACTTGTACTAACCAAAAACTGGAAATAATTCTGTTATCTTTAACCAATGAATTATTAAACAAATTTGAGTACAAACATTTCATATAATAACACTGAGCTCTACCAAGGAAGAGCCTGTTGATGCAGGTAACAATTTAGACTAAACTCCACAGAATTACATTAAATTTAAAAAGTCATTTCAAGATATATACTATTCATTTATTCTAATAAAATTCCTTGATAGAGGACAGATTAGTGGTTGCTGTAAGTTAGGGACAAGGGTAGGGTGTGTCAAAAAGAAGTGGATATAGTTATAAAAGGGCAACACATGAGATCCTTGTGTTGGGATTTTTCGTATCTTGACTTGATGCTAAATTCATGAACCTAAAAATATGTCAACATAAATATATACACACTCATACAACATATGTGTACAAGTAAACCTGGAAAAATCTAAATAGGATCAGGGGATTGTGTCAATATCAGTATCGTTGTGTGAAGTGTAAACAGGATTCCTCTGAATGTGAATATATAATTGTCTGAATAATTCAGCTAAAACTTAAAATACTTATTGTTTTTAATTGTCTCAATGGCTTCTTCTTAACTTTGCCATAAAACTTCTTATGTCAACGTAAATAGTATGTGCGTTATGTTCTAGCCACATTGCCAATTTATTGAGTTTTTTGTCATGTTTCTATGGCAATTTCTGTTATATAATTGATCATAGACCAATGAACTTAACATTGATCAAATGTTTTTTATGTAAATCAAACACATAGATGCATCTTTTTAGGTAACATTATAATACACCACGTGTATAGTAGTAGAGTCATTATGGAAATCTCCACTATCACTTGTGCTTGAGCTCATGTAATACAATTTCAAGTTGACTAGTCACAGTGACTGAGGCAGCCCTTATGTATCTCTGTTTATAACATCATTAAGGAGATGAACCACGCAACATTTTATCATAAATCTTAGAGACAAGAATTGAATGCAGTATATAGGAAAAGGATAATTCTTAGATTCTGAAAGACAACTATTAACCTACATTTCCCTAAGAGCCTATGAATTTTCATGTTATTGCATTTTTTTAACTTAAAACAGTATGAAAACTTATATCAATGAATAATTTATCTATAAAAATATTAGCTGTACATATACCACTTCTAAAATCACTAAAGCAAATCCCTAAGAAAATCTCTAAGGAAAAAGTGTTGTAGAAAATCAAAATAGAAAGTTCATGTATGAAAGATGCCTGGTTTTCCCCATGGATCATTCATAGAAATTGTAAAAAGGGGAAAAAAATTAGAAGGTAGTTTAAATATTAGAGTAAAAATATCCAGAAATATTTTGTCTTCCTATTATATACTTCACACTTTCTTATATTTTTCAGAAAAGGAGTGTTTTAACTGTGAATACAGTTTTCCTCTTAGTCAGCAAAACTTGCTAAAGATAACATCATGTAGATGGATCAAAAATTGATATTGATTCTCACATTTAAAGAATGTTTAAATTTAATATAAAAATACCTTGTCACAATGATGTAGAAAAGGTTGAGAAGTTGTTTGGACATCCTATGAGTCAATATTTATTCAGATCCAATGAAACTTTATCATTCATATTTTCTCTTAACCCACCAAAACTACTGATTTCTTCTATTTTCTGGCTAATGTTCAGCATAATTTGAATGTCAGTCAATATTTCGTCTTCCAAATGACTTTGTTTGGTCTACTATTACATGAAGCTCAAAGGTCAAAAGAGCCATGGACACTGAAGCATTACAAAAGGCATAAGAAAGCTGTTACATTTTCACAAAAAATTTCTTCTCTGCTGATTTGTTTAAAATTGCTCAATCCCTGAAATACATTTTGTCTCAGAGAATAATTGGTTCACATTTTCTTGGACAACATGACTACTTCGTTCCTTTACCTTGCACACAGATTGATCAAGAGGATGCACGATTGGTGATTGATTTTGCATTCTCTTAATTAGCACAAGTTACCCCTGGGGTACTCAGCAGAGAAAAGAGATGATACGTGACTCAATAAGTAAGATGAAAATGCAGTGCACAAATACCAAAATGTTTCATGATGCTACACATGTTGAATTCATCTTGTGACAAAATATTTGCTATGAAAATCTTTCATCAATATTGTGAGATAGGACGTTATGATAGATGTCTTGCTAAAAAAGGAGTGATATATACAGAGAAATGTTTCTTAACAGTGAAGATTTATGAATGGGGAAAAGTTCTTGGCATCTTATACCGTCTTCGGTGATACTGTGTTCAGTATATACAGTGAATGTCAGTCCCACTAAGAGGCTGCTACTGAGTTTAGCTTTATTTTTCCTTTCAAAAATTATAAAGACTGTGAGGACTTGAGTCATGTAGGTTATGTCCAATTAAAGACTGAGGTCTGGGGTCAGGGGTTATCTCACCTAAAGTTCTCTGCAAGATGACTTTTATCTTCAAAAATAATCACAATACTCATATTGTGTTATTTGTCATGTTTCATTTGTAAGAAACTCCAGTTTTATCTGAATATACAGCAGAATCTTTATCATAGTTTATCAAAACTCTTAAGAGAAAACTTTTCATGGTTTTAGAATTGATGTTCACTTTTTAAAAAAATAAACTGGTAAAAGGAACCTACTAGAGCAGATTTCTCATACTAACTTGGCTTCAGAACTGAAACTAATGCATGCTATGTGAAATGTAATGTTCTCATGTTGAAGACCAATGAGAATATGAACTGGAATTGATCATCTTGAAGATGGTGTTTACCTTGTTCATATCCACACCCAATCTAGATTCAGCTTCTTGGACTACTTTTAATGTTCTCCCTGAACTGAAAAAAGTATCTGAACTCTCCACATGCAATTTCTCCATACTTCCCTAAAACCCAGGCCATCAATTAGACCCACAAATTAGATCTTAGACAATAGCCATTAGCAAATCTAACTGCATATTTGGCTTAGGCCTGAAATATACTCCTCATGTAGGGATTCTATGGTCACCTCACCAATACCCATTTTACTTCGGTTCCTTTGCGAAATGGTGACATTTCAGGATCTGGTTACCAACATTAGGGATGAACTCTAAGGGGTAGAATCTGCACTTCAGCATTCTTGCTTAAGCTAACTAGTGCATAGTATTTTCCAGGTGACCCCAAATTTTATGGATCTAATCCTGGTCTAAGAGATATGACAGTTTCCTGTGTATTTTGTTCCCTCCTTTATGTGAAATAGACAGTTGTCATCTGGTTACATTTGTGCAGAGATAGCCCCAGAATTATTGTTGCAACCATGTTTTGCTTGAGCAAGAAACCAACACAGACATCAGTAGTAGTCAAAAACACACAAGCAAATAAAAACAAGCAAAAAATAAAACAACTGCAGAAAAAACATGATACATTTCCCTACCTTAGGTTAACTCTGAAGTCCTGAGTCATTCCTTATTCTGGACTTGCCACTATCAAACAGTCTATGAGGTTAGTTTTCTGTTACTTGCAGCCAAAGTCATTCCAATGAACAGAACTCTCTGTCCATTCTTCAAAATTCACTTCAACTAGACTGCTTTATATTAATAATCACTAACATTTATGGAGTTTTTATTAGATACCAGGTGTTGTTCTGAGTACTTTTCATGAAGTAATGAATTAATCTTCTCAACAACATTGTGAAAGCAATGTATTATTTTCTGAAATTTATAAATTCACAGAGATATTAAGTAACTTGAGGAATCTGAATAAAGAAATCATATGTTTTTCCATCATAAATATCTCAGGCTATGGTGACTGTTTAATGCCTGCTTTTAGGCTATATGCATTTAATACTAAATAGGAAAAGTGTTTTATTTCATTTATTTGTTTATTTTGAGACAGAGTCTCAAGATGTTGCCCTGGGTAGAGTGCTATGGCATCATAGCTCACAGCAACCTCCAACTCTTGGGCTCAAGCTATCCTCCTGCCTTAATTTTCTCTATTTTTAGTAGAGATGGGGTTCCTGCTTTTGCTCAGGCTGGACTTGAACTCACAAGCTCAAGCAATTCACCCACCTCAGCCTCCCAGAGTGCTAAGATTACAGGAGTGAGCCACCGCACCTGGCTGAAAAGTGCTTTAAAACATTAGGCGGGAGTCCATACCGCAATCTTGTGTTGTAACATGTTCTTTATCTATACAGGAAAAGAAGTGTGTGTGTGTGTGTGTGTGTGTGTGTGAGAGAGAGAGAAAGAGAGAGAGAGAGAAAGAGAGAGAGAGAGAGGGAAACTTAGAATGGAAAGAAAAGAAGTAGGAAGAAGGGAGGAAGAAGGCAGAAAGGGAAAGAAAGGAAAAACAGAAAGCACAATGAAAAAAAGGAATAAAGGGAGAAAAGAGAGTATAAGGGAAAACAAGTAAAAAAATACAGTCAGGATTTTATTTGCTGTGTTTTCAAATTTTCTTAATGTTATTAACTTAAAATCCTATAGAGGATAAAAGAAAAGAGGGAAAAAAAACTTACCGGTTGTTAATAAATTACCAATGGGAGTCTTCTTTTAAATGTCACTGTATTGTGTATTTTATGAAGGGAGCCCACATTACCTTTAAATAGTGCCTTTCCCATGGCCTAGGTTGTCTAAACTTGCACTACATTTAATCAAGTTTGATGGTCTGCATAACAAAGAAGGAATTCCAGATAGTATTTATTCTCATTCTTTTATTCCCTGGGCAGATACAGAGAAGAGGCAAAAACATGAGTCTGAGGAATGAAGACATTTCAGCGTAATACACCGACCTCTGGAGCAAACTCATTCCACGCCAAAGTATTCATGTTAATAAAAGGGTTAGCATCATTAATTCCATGATCTCTTGTTTGACAGCCAAGATGAATCTGTTTTCTTAAATATTCTGTCCTCTTTCCTGAAGAGAAATCAGATCCACACGAATGACAGTGAGTTAATTAATTCATTTCTCTTGAAAAGATGTATATAATAAGGACCATCAGACAAATTGAGAAAGGATTCAGAGCATTAACACTAGCATAAATCTTTATAATGGCTTTTAAAATGTTTGCAAAAGTTCCCTCCAAATATATCTTATATCTATATTTATGTTTGAAGACACTGGGGAAGCAGCTAATGTAATGGTTGTAAAATACAATACAAAGTAAAAGAGAACTCCAGTGAGAAAGGAATGGTGTTCTCTTCATGGCCCAGTTTAACTATAATTTTTTTTTTCTGAATTGATTGCGAACTTTCATCAGGATGTTTTCCTTCTGGTGCTCTTCAGACAGAGAGCCAAGGAATTCATGTTTTAGCTAACCAGCTAGCTTTGTGAAACTGCGAAGACCGATGATAATTTTCTCAGTGACTTCTTAGAGCCATAAAATCCAAGGAGTCAGGGTCTTACATTCAAAAACAGATAGGAAAGAAGAGATGGGTTGCTAATGGATTGTAGTTTGCAGTGTGTATCTGATACCGAAATTGAAGGACATAAAAAAAAAGTAGGTATTGTAGGTGAGCACATTACGTAAATGTTTCTTGAAAAAATAAGCCATGAATAATGAGATACAAAAGACACAGAGGAGAGATGAGAGTGTCTCAAATAGACTGTGCACACTTCCTGATTTGGCATAGCATCAATCCTTATGCACAACCATATTTACACCAGAAAAAAAATTTCTATTAGCATTTCAATTTTTGCATTTCAGCTTCAGATTGTCAACTACTCGCTTAATCAGAGCAAATCATGTTTTCTTCCACTTTTTTTTTTGTTTTTGAGACTTAGTCTCACATTTTCATCCTCACAAGAGTGCTGTGGCATCACAGCTCATAGCAACCTCAAACTTCTGGGCTTAAGCAATTCTCTTGCCTCAGCCTCCCCAGTAGCTGGGAGCACAGGTGCCCGCCACAATACCCAGCCATTTTTTAGGGACGAGGTCTCACTCTGCCTCAATCTGGTCTTGAACTTGTGAGCTCAGGCAATCCACCCTTCTCTACCTCCCACGGGCTGGGATTACAGGCATGAGCCACCACACCAGCCTGTTTCCTTCCACTTTTGTGTTGGATCCTCTTAATCGATTACATAAAATTCCTTCCCAACCTTCTCTTTTACAACCTCCACAGTAAGGGACTAGAAAGCTAAATAATCACTTTTTCAGGGACCTTGTCTGTTACAGTAGCTATTTACCCAGTCCCAGCCTATGAGAAAGAAGTAGAACTGTGTTTGCTGATGAGAATGGATCAGTTTGGGGTAAAACAATCCTTTTCTACAGCAAAAAACAGGGTGAATTTTCTGTACTTGCCCATTCTTGTTACCTTCAGAACAGGTGCATATCCACAAAGGCCACATGTCCCCAACACCACGAGGAGATAGGTGAGTAGGAACAGACCAAGAGGCTTAGAGTGACAAAATGGAAAGGCAGAAAGAGACCACTTCTGATCCGGTTTGAGTGTCTAAATAAATGCCTGTAGAAGGTACTCCCAGATGATGTATGGATACCAAATAGCTACTGTCTGTTTAAACCATTGCAGTCTGGATTTCTGATTCTTGCAGCTCAGTGAGATTAACGTCCTCAGGCCTGGTGAGATAACGTTCCTGAGAACATCTTTAGATCAGAATGGCATGTAACTTGGGTCTCTGGGGTGCATATAGGGTCATAATAAGAATATGGCTGATATGTGGTGATGATAATACAATGTCATACAATGATGATAATAATGATAATAATACCATGGTACTGTAACAGTGTTTTACAGAAATTATTGTGCTTCTTCTTTGAATTCAAGCAAATAGAACATAAAAACAAACTCATACAAGAAGTTTAGATAAGGTACAGGAGGAATTTCAAAAGAGAACAGTGAAGGTTATCCCTCAACACTACACTAATAGAAATGTTACACTTATTTTGATCTTCACATCATTAATAATCTTTCCATTTCAGTAATTAGTTCACGATGCTGTTTAATAATAACTGATGCTTACATCGGAGCACTGCTTTTCACATGTTCCATAATCACTGTATCCTTAATAATTGGTTGAATAGTCCCATGATTGAAGCGAAATGCTGTCTCAATGAATGACGGCATCTGACCTTTCTCCACATAATTATTTCTACTTCCATTTCCTTTTCAATCATATTTCCCTTCCCTGCAGGCTTAGGTAGACAAGTAGTGAACTTTTGCTTTGGGGGCCTGGTCATAAGGGTAAATACCGATTCCCAAAATGGAATAAAGAAGTTAAGATATAAGTGATGCCGTGCATCAGTGACCACGTAAACAGTGAGACCCGCTGCTGGGGGGAAGATGCTGCACCAATGAACCGCGTTCACCATGCAGGTTTGTTCATGGGTGTGGGGGAAACTATTTGCTAATTATTAACTTAATTATTTAATTATAAAATCTCTTTATGGGAAGGCTTGGGAGCCCCTTTGTAAGTACAGAAAGTTATAGTATCCCTAACCTGGGGACCGCCTATATGTCTATGCGATTCAAGGTCTTTTTCAAAAAAATATTTTCAGCATTTTATAAATTACAAACATATAATTTCAGTAACATAAAGCTCTACAAATATGATATACTTTTTTTTAACTTAATTGTCGAAAGGATCACATAAAAAAAGAAACCAGGGATATTTAAAAGCATGGAGCAGTCCCCCATTAAGTAAATAAAACTTTTTAACCTGTTGACTCAGAATCTCGGTGGAGTTTCTTTCCTTTCTATTACCTCATACAGCACCTGTGTTTATCAACTCTACATCCTCACCCTGTGAGTCTGTTTGCCCCCCTTTCTTTTCCAGTATTGATGACAAAGGACAATATAGGATTCATGAATTGTGCCACTAGAAAAGGCACGTGGAGCAAAAACTGTGACACTATCTTATGTTGTGACAAATCATTTAAAAATCGTATTTTTTTATGGTTCAGCATTTGATAGACTTACAGTTATACTATATCATCCTGTCTTTATTCCGGTGCTCTTGTGCCAACTCAATGAAGCACAGCCCAAGGCAAGAAAAGTAACATGAGGGTGTTAAACTTGAGTTTCAAATCTGTACAATCATCTATGTAACTTCAGATAATTTTATCACTCACTGCTTAAAACAGAGGCACAGAAGTGGGTGGGGATGGGGTGGAGGAGGGGTCAGGGCTGACCCCACTGAGGGTTTGTTTTCCCATCTACGGTTGTCCTGCTAAACCAGATGTGTGAAAACTGCTCTGACGCCCCTCCTCTTTGGTATATAAATGTAGGTGCATCATCTAAAACTTGAAGATGATCTCACCATTTTTCAAAAAAGTAAATGAGGGCTGGTGCATGTGGCTCAGCGAGTAGGGCACCAGCCCCATATACCGAAGGTGGCGGGTTCAAACCCAGCTTCGCCGAACTGCAAAACAAAAAATTAGCGGGGCATTGTGGCTGATGCCTGTATTCCCAACTATTCAGGAGACTGAGGCCAGAGAATTGCCTAAGCCCAGGAGTTGGAGGTTGCTGTGAGCTGTGTGACACCACGGCACTCTACTGAGGGTGATAGAGTGAAACTCTGTCTCTACAAAAAAAAAGTAAATTAGACTCATAAAATTAATCCATTGTAGAATATGGTATACATTCAGCACTCAATGTTAGTGACATTCTTTCATTCCCTAATATAGTCATTTGTTTTTACATATTTGTTATGAAATGATTTATATTTAACTCCATGAATGCTTATTTAAAGTAAAATACATAGGTCAGTTGATATTGGTCGTAGCAAATAATACACATAGATCCTCATCTGATTTAATACTTGTAGATCATGAAAGGTAAAATAGAAATCATGAATATTTCCTATTGAGTAATAAAAATTAGTACTTGGGTGCTGGCTGTATGCTTGGCATTTTATTAGGCCTACAAAGTGGATTATTTAATTTAAACCTCTCCAAAGCCTGTGAATTAGCTTTCACTTTGCTTTCATTGTTATACAAAGGAAGGATTGGCAATTCCAAAGGTTTTTTGAAAAGCTGCCCCAAATACACCAATTCGTCAGTGGTGGAGTTTGGTTGATTGAGGATTTTCATGAAATTCCTGTGACTTTGGAGCCCAACCTGCAATCTTGCTTCGTATCCTGCTTCTAGAAAAATTGGTAACATAGAAAGTAGAGAAAACTCTCACTGATACCTAGAGATGTGTATTTTTTTTTAATCTGAAACTTCCCAATTTGAAATTCTCTTTTTCATCTTATTACAAGTAAGCGTTTACTTCAAATAATTATTTGATTATCATCCACAAGATGCATGATTCAATTCTTTAAAAAAAATAGATGCTGCAATATAACTTGTTATTTTTGATAGACGTAAAGTCCAAAATGTGTCCCTTTATTCATATGTTTTATGTCAGCATTTAAGACCAGATCAACAGAATGTAAATGAGGCCAAAACATTGAAAATCTGACTTATACTTTCTTGATTACGAATAAGTATTTGGCTTTCTACACTCAAATATTTCATATGGGACAAACTTTAAAAATTCAATACATTGCTTAGTTTGTTTATTAATATCCTTAGGTGATGGATGTAAGTATATCTAAAGTCTTGCTTAACTTTTAATGTCTTTTTAATGTAAAGTATGTGAATTGTGAATGGGCTGTTTGAAGCAAGCCTTATAAATCACCTGAACGGCCTCACTATTGGCATGACTTGGAGTCATTATGTATAATTGGTTAATGGTGTATTTATTCTCACATTATTGGATCAGCTCCAGGGATAACCACCGATGAGTTTCAAAACTCCAGGAGGATTTCTGTATAGAGGTAAATGAATTAAAACACGAGGTAAAACTAATTACTTTTATTTAAATTCAATTTGGGGGGTAATCATTCTGTCTTGGGGGTCTTGCAGCAGTTTTCAGAAGTGATGAATTTGCTTTAATTTGCTAAGTTGCATTTCCCGAGAGCTAACAAATTAAATATTGGGATGAAATTCAGAAAGAAAGTCATTCAAACTAAATTTGGTGCTAGAATTTCCCACTTCAGTCTTCCATACTTTCTTCTTTTTGATTCTTCTCATGTTTAATGTGGCTGTTGGGAATCTGATCAATAGGAAAAAGGTACCCCTTGCATGCTGAAATCAAATGCACATTACTGAAAGATATTAGGATTTTTAAGAATGAAACACCACAACAGAAAAAGGCTCACATATACTTTACTAAAAGGATCTATAGGTCTAGAGATGGATCAGAGAATGTGGACTGTTTAGACATACAGTTTTTATGAAAAGCAACTCGATATACTGATAAAAATTCAAACTCTTTTCCTCCATATTCTTGGCTGGGTTAGTATTTTTTTAACATCTTGTGTGATACCAGTAGAATCTATGTTCTTTAATATGAGCCTATATTGACCGTGAAACTGTGAATATCACTGAGATAGGTTCATAAATTAAGTACTATGCCTAGTGTATGCTCCATGAGATAAATAGAAACTTTCATGACATATTACTTGGGATAAGAAGAGGGATACAGTGAGTATTAAACTGTGCAAAGCCTTCATGAGTGCATCAGTTGAAATTATATTCAGCTACATTTCCAAAAGATAATAATTTAATAAAAAACGAATTCTCTCATAAAGTGAGTTCTCTGCATCACAGTGCCGCCAAATTGGTCCGATTAGTCTGTCATCATCTGGAATTGAGGATCCTTCTATTCTGATATCCTGCTCTTTTCTTCTTCACCTCACTTACTTGTAGAAACAATGAAGGTCACTGAGGGAAGGGCATAGGAGAGAAAAGGTGATGACAAAGGACCAATAATACAAATTATTACTATCATTATTAAGGTATCTGTGTATAGTGCAAGCTAAGAAAAGCCAGATTTTAGGGATGTCAACAACAAGATAAAGCCTTGTCTAAGGACTTGTCTAAGGAATTTGTAGAACCTCAAACAGCTCTAAGAAGCTGGAGACTTTAACATCAGCAGAACTCAGCTACACTCTAACTTTTCTCGCTTCTAATTTCTTCATCACTATAAAAGTTTTTTCCATTGCCATTAGTGTTTATGAACTACTTAGTTACTGTGTACCTGATATGTACTATCAGCTGCTTTTCAAATAGAAAATTACAACAAATCTGCATCTGGTTTTAACATAACTATACTCTTGGAGATCATACAGTTGAAGCATGAAAATCATTTGATTTTTCTTCCTTCCTGTCAAAAAGAGTTAAAGATGGTAAAATACATTTATTTAGAAAAAAAAAATGTGAGCCAAATGAGGATAACCTATCATCATGCCCTCTTTAGAAAGCCCAAATATGTGAAAATCAGATATAGTACAGAGGTACGACTTCAAGAATGACGACAGTTCTTTGAATCCTATATACATTGTTTTCTATCTGTATGATTGTAATAGAAAGTAAAAAAAAAGTGAATTTTTGAAAACTTGCCAGTTCTTGTATTTTTTAGTTTGTTTTATTCTTGATTCTGCTTTGGGGGACTTGATGAGTCAAGACTTTCATCTCTAAGCTTCAGTGGCAGAGAAGTAATTCAAAAGTGGCTCTTGCAGAAATAGACCAATAATAAAAGGCAAAGACCACTACCTATTTGGATATGTAATAAGCTCGTTATCTATTGAAATCACTACTCTGCCATTCAGGTAAAAGGTATAAAAGGGCAAATAATGAGAGCTGTATTTACAGCACCAGTACGGACTGTTGTCCATATTCCCTTGATATTCCCTTTGGAGGAAATGATTGGAAGAGAAAATAAAGATCATTTCATCTTTACCTTTTATTTTTAGAAAGATTCTTAAGTTTTATTTTAAATTCACCTATATAAATCATGCAAAATAACTTCCCACTGAAGTGAACCTGATTCAGTAGGTCTGGGGTAAAGCTCAAAGACTTACTTTTATAACACCAGCCAAGATATCTCGGATATAGTTACTGGAACTTACTCTGGAAAACATTGACTTGTGGGAACGTAAGTATTTTAATGATCTCAATACGGGCTTTCATTAAGTTTGTATTTTGATAAAGAAAATAGTGGATTTTCTTTTCCAACAAATTATTCTGCATGATTGCTTATATTTGTAGTTATTTGCATAACTACACTGATTTAAAGGATATGAAACAATATATTCACCTTACCCTCATACTCATGAATCCTATACAGAAGGGCTAACTTGTACTAACTTGTACAAATGTGGCAAGAGTTTATCAGAAACTCATTCTTTAAATGTATTTGCAATTAAGTTTCTAAGAGGAGCGTATGTTTTAGCATGATTTCACCACAGTGATATGGAAGCCCTACTTTTCTGATTGCTTTCTGTTATGATTCTTATCAAAGAGTTGAATAAATTGAATAAATTTCCTGGGTTCTAAAATACCTACAACATACATATAAATCTGACTTAAAGATATTGTTAAAATGTAGGAATCTAAGTCTTTCGTGACTTTTATCTCTTCAGGTTTATGGAATCAGTCTGAAAGACCTTCAGAAATTCAATTGATATTTTCTATTTCCCAGGGGGCAGTGCTAGTGAAGAAGATTCCTAGAATAGGGTTTGGGTTGGAATTTCATGTCTCTTGCAGGTTATATAACTGGTAACAAATCACTAGAGATGAGAACATTCTAGAACAGCACTTCCCGTCAGGAGTGAAGGCACTCAAGATATTTCATTTTACTTGTACCTGTTCTCCCAAAGCAGCTTCCTGCCTCCAGCCAATCTCATCCATTTCACTTACAAGACAATTATGTTTCTAGTCACTAATTTGCATTCTCACAGCATCAACTGACAATGTATGTTCATGTCTGAAATACATATACTTTTCTTTCCTTTTTTTAAAAAAACTTCATATTAATATGAGGGTACTGACAATTAGGTTATGATGTCTGCCTTTGTTAGGTAAATTCCTTGTTGTAGTGGTGTCCTGCACCCAGGAGGTGTGCCACATACGCTTTACTTTGTGCCCATTAGTGGGGAGCACACCACTCCCCCTTCCTTCTTCCCCCTCTTCTTTCCATCTCCTCCTTCTCCCCAACTTGAATTGAATTGAGTTTTTTTCTTGTGTGGGAATGTATTAATTCTTCTACTGGCTTCATGTTAGTATTGGGTAACTTGCTTTTCCATTCTTGTGATACTTTACTAAGAAGAATGTGTTTCAACTCCATACAGGTTAATACAAAAGATATAAAGTCTTCATCTTTTTATGGTCGAATAATATTCCTTAGTATACATATACCACAGTTTATTAATCCTGTGGAATTAATATTACTTGGTATACATATACCTTGGTTTATTAATCCAAGGAATTAATATTCTTTGGTATACATATACCACAATTTATTCATGAGTTGACGGGCACTTAGGTTGCTTCCATATCTTGGCAATTATAAATTGAGCTGTATTAAACAATCTAGTGAAAACATCTTTATGAAAATGTGGAGTTTTTTTCTCTTTTTCTTTCCCTCTTTCTTTCTTTATTTTTTCTGGGTAGATGTGTAAGAATGGGATTGCATGGACTATGTATACTTTTAAATATTGAAGCATAAAATAATGGACAATCTAATCATGGTTCAGGTTTAAAGAATAAAAACAATTTGCATTTTGAATAGTCTAGGAAAGTTCTAAGGAATAAGCAACAAGGCAAGGGGCATGAAAAGGTGGGCCGATTCATGTGAAACACTCTGACAGATAAAGATAGGAAAACAGTCAGGGAGAATTTCAGGATGCTAAATCAGAGTCTGAAACTTCTGATTGCATTAACATAGGTCTGCAAGCTTGTTCTTGCATATTCAAGCTGGATCACCTTTGACAAGTTATTTTACTTCTCTGGATTACAGTTACTTCATTTGCTAAAATGTGGTTTATAATGTTTATATTTGATGGATTGTCACAGCACTTAGTTTAAACTTTGCATGTAAAATAATTAGTACAGTGAATCTTTGTTTAATATATATAATTTATATTTTAGCTTAATATATGTGTATATTAATAGCATTTCATGTCATCTTTTAATTTTTAAATTGTATTTTTGAAAAATTTTCTGTCAGTGTCTTCATTTCATTTTCTGTTAGGCTTATAGAATTGCCAGTGTTTCATATATTTTGATGAAAAAAACAGATTTATTTTTAAATTCAGATATCTTAATTTTAGTGTCAGTTTATTTATTTTTATTTTATTATTTTATTAAGTCATATACACATAGATCATGTATGCATTGATGCATTTATGGGGTACAATGTACTGATTTTGTATACAATTTGGAATGCTTAGATCAAATTAGTTAATACAGGGTTTTACCTCATTTACTTAATTATTGTGTTAGGACATTTACATTCTATACTTAGAAGATATGACGTGTACCCTTGCAATATGTTCCATAGGTGTCAATTTAAACATATACAATTTATAACTAGTAGTATAGGGCAGAGATGTGTATGATGTACATTAAAATATTTTAGAAGGGACTCGAGGTTGAGAAACTACTATCTGGTAAGCTGCCAATTATGTATTTTTCTTCCTTAGTAATTCACAATGTTTTCACCATTGGATTTCGGAAGCAGGGATGATGGAAGAATATTATCGTTATTCCCTTCATCAGAGCTAAAATCCTGGTGAAGCAACATATCTATTTACTCTTCCAAATGCCATTCCTTTCAATGAGTTCCCTCTCTGATTCTGACATTCACTATAAGGTACTGAGACCACAACAAACTGTGCAAAAGAAGTTAAGTCAGGAGCACAGGTGAGGCAGAAATATTCCACTTGATCGAATCTCTCACTAAAGGAATGTAGGGTATTATTTATTTACCAATGAGGTACAAGCCTCAGAATTGGTAATTTATTAATGATTAAGAATGTATTCCATATACTCTGAGTTAAATAGTGCATCCCTTCAAAAGGTAAGTCAATGAAGATGATATTTTTAACATCAAAACCACAATGTTTTCTCTTTTCTGTTGTTTTTTTTTTTTTTTTTTTTTTTTTTAATAATCTTTCAGAATACCTGTTATGGAGTCAGACATTAAAAGCATTCATTTAAAAAAGAATACTTATAATGTGAGGGGAGTTTAGACTACAAAATAAAATAAGATGAAGAAGATCAAGGGTTGTTTTATAGATTGCCAGTCATATCCATGTCACAAAGCAAAACAGAGCACTTGCTGTGAGATTAGTTCTAACAAACATGGCAATACTTCTACTTCTGTTGTGTCTTTTTCTTTAATATACACACAAACAATCACATGCATGTTCCTAAAGCACCATCCCTGAGAACAGCATTTTATAAAATAATTGGAAAGTTATTATTCCCAATGGAAGTTTCTATAATAGTAGCTACTCTGTGAAATCCTCAGGACACTCTCTCCACATCCAGGGGGTTTCTCACGTGTTTCTGAAAAGCATTAAATGGGAAAACTGATTCATGTAACATATGGTCTAAAATGTTTATAATCTCTTCTATAGACATATTCATGAGTTGGGAGGGAAGTTTATAATCCTAATTAAAAGTATCAATTACTGGAATGATTTACCATTTTCTGAAATTCTTTATGTAATGTATTCCTATGGGTCTGTCATAGTCTACGATCTGAGGTACGTATAATGTTTGATTCATTTTCCTTGCTTTATTACAACAAAATGCTTATGATAGTATAGAAAATTAAATGACTATGTGAAAATAAATTATGTTATCAATATCATTTTCCTCATATATGTTATAGTGCAAGCTTAATGCTAGCTACTGCTCCCAGTGGGGACAAACAATTAGCAAATTAACAAATCACTTACGTTATACTTTTTTTGCAATAAACATTAATTTTTTATTTTAAATAAAACTTTTAATTTCAAACATGGATGCTGGTGTATGAGAGTATCCTTGCTCTCAGCCACTGGTAGAACATACACAGTATGAAGTACTGAGTCATTTACAGAATGATCCCATATTAGCACTATTTTATAATCAGATGGAATGCCTTAAATGAGAATAATGTACATAGACTTTATGTTAGGCCTCTAAATTGGGTGCTAAATTATTGATACATCATTTCGGTGCATTTGGTAACTTGTTTCTTCAAGTAAACATTAGCCAGCATTGAATGCTCCTCTACGACTTACATTCTGTACCTTTTTAAAATCAGGATCAGAGTTACAATTATAGGGACATGTGTCATGAGTTTAAAGATAATCGGCATTGTTATCAAGATGGCTGATTAGAGGCTCTCAATGTTTGTCCCTTCCACAAAGAAGGAACCATAAAACAAATAAATAACTGACTCTTTGAGTAAAGCGTCTAAGGGAACTCTGGGATTCAGTAAGAAAGAGACAAAACTCTCTAAGGCATAGATTCTCAGATGGCAGGAGCAGAGAGAACTAGGAGAGTTCCAAGCTGAACCCTCTGGTGAGGAAAAGGTAAGTAGGAAGTCCTCTACGTCCCCATTACCAATGCAGACATCTGCAATCCTAACTACAGGAGAGACCTACAGTCTTCATGGAATGTGAGCCAAGTAGATAGAGGTGCCTAGAGTCCACATGACCCTACTACTTCAGAGAAAGACCTCATGCTGGGCCTTCCCTATCCTTGGGGCCCAAGCTACTATGACTTGGTGTCATTTTGAAAACATTGGCACTGTGGGAATTTTGTCCTGCTCTGAAGTCCATCAGTCCCTGTATCTCCTCCCCAGGGCCACAAATTCAACTAAACAGGTCACACAGATGGCTGCAAAGTCATGATTCCAGCTAGACATAGCAGTAGAGCAATGATATTTATATCCTTGCACCTTAAGTGACCTAGAACCCAAGGAACAAGTGTCCAACACAGCAAATAGGGTGCCTGTAAGACCAGAAAACAAGTGCTCACCAAAGTGGAAGATCACTTGCTAGGTGTACGCCACTGCTAGCAACCTTGCACCCTCAAATGATGGGCTGCCACTACCTCAGAAGGGCCCCTAAGAACTGAATACATGGCCACTCTAACATGTACTGCCACTGGAAATCTTACTTGCTTAAGTTCCAAAATTAGTGCTAGCCATGCTTGTCCTCTATGAAGGAAGAGCTGTTCTAACCAGTCTTAACTATCGCCTGGCATGCATTCCAGCATGGATTGAGAACTGGCTTGTTTGGTGGTCCCTTTTCCCAACAAAGCCATAACACTACTTCTACAAACACCCCAAAACTAGGCCACTCTCAGACACTGTTAACATAGACTAATTTCAGTGAAATCACTTAGAGACTACAGTACTGGGCCCACCCAGAACCAAAGCCAAGATGTGCTGCCTAACTGACACTTGAAGATAAGCCTACAGAAAAAAAAAAAACTCATTATCTCTGAAAGATACTCCATAAAACCCCAGAAGTTGACTGTTTCACCGTATGTGCGGATGTCAGTTTAGGGATGTAAGAAATATGAAAAAGCAAGGAAACCTGAAACATCTAAAAGAACACAATAATTCTTCAGAAACAGACCTCAAAGAAAGAAAAATCTATGAAATGGATGAGAAATAATTCATATAATAATCATAAGGAAATACAACAAGATACAAAATAATATACACAGGCAATTTAATTATATAAATAAAATTATTCATGATCTAATTGAAAAATTCCACAAAGAGATAGATATCATAAAAAGGAAATAAATGAAAATTTTTGAGCTAAACAATTTAGTGAAAGATAGCACCTGTGGCTCAAAGGAGTAGGTCACCGGCCCCATATACTGGAGGTGGTGGGTTCAAACTTGGCCCTGGCCAAAAACTATGAAAAAAAAAATTTTAATGAAAGGCAGTTTGGTGAGTAGGGCACCATCCCCATATACCAAGGGTGGTGGGTTCAATACTGGTCCTGGCCAAACTGGCAACAAAAAATAGCCAGGCATGTGGTAGGTACCTGTGGTCCCAGCTACTTGGGAAGCTGAGGCAAGAGAATTGCCTAGGCTCCAAAGCAGGAGGTTGCTGTGAGCTGTGATGTCACAGCACTCTACCAAGGGTAACAAAGTGAGATTCTGTCTCAAAAAAAAAAATTAATGAACAAAACAAAAACTACAGCTGAGACCTTCAACAACATGCTAGATCACACAGAAGAAAAATATTTCTGAACTTGAAGATAGGTCTTTCAACTCAGGATCCTATATCTAGCCAAACTGAGTTTCATTTATGAAGGAGAAATTAAATACTTTAATGACATCCACATGTTGAAGAAATTTGCTATAACCAAACCAGCTCTCCAGGATATTCTCAGACCTATCCTCCATAAGTGTAATCCTCCAACGCAAAAGTAAACTCATCCAGACTTTTTATCAAATTCTAACTTCCACAACGACTAAAGGATTAAAAACGTCCACTAGATTTTCTAAAGATTTATTAATATTTTCAATTAATGTGAATGGTTTAAAGAGGCATAGATTGGCTGACTGGATACAAAAACTCAGGCCAGATATCTACTGCATACAAGAATCTCACCTTACCTTAAAAGATAAATTTAGACTCAAGGTGAAGGAATTGTCATCTATATTCCAGGCAAACGGAAAACAGAAAAAAGCAAGTGTTGCAATCTTATTTGCAGATACAATAGGCTTTAAACCAACCAAAATAAGGAAGGATAAAGATGGTCATTTCATATTTGTTAAAGGTAATACTCAATATTATGAGATTTCAATTATTAACATTTATGCACCAAACCAGACTGCACCTCAATTTATAAGAGAAACTCTAACAGACATGAGCAATTTGATTTCCTCCAGCTCCATTGTAATCGGAGATTTTAATACACCTTTAGCAGTGTTGGATAGATTCTCCAATAAGAAGTGAAGCAAAGAAATTTTGGATTTAAACTTAACCATTCAACATTTTGATTTAACAGAAATCTAAAGAACATTTCATCTTAACAAAACTGAATACTCATTCTTCTCATCGGCCCATGGAACATAATCCAAAATTGATCACATCTTAGATCATAAGTCTAACCTCAGCAAATTTTAAAGAATAGAAATTATTCCTTGCATCTTTTCAGATGATTATGGAATGAAAGTTAGACTCAGTAACAACAGGAATCTGCATACTCAGGCAAAAACACAGAAGCTAAATAAACTTATGCTGAATGATAGATGGGTCATAGATGAAATTAAGAATGAGACTACCAAATTTGTGGAACAAAATAACTATGAAGACAAGAATTATCAGAACCTCTGAGATACTGCAAAGGCAGTCCTAAGATGGAAATTTATAGCTCTGCAAGCCTTCCTCAACAGAATGGGAGGAGAGGAGGTTAACAACTTAATGGGACATCTCAAGTAACTGGAAAAGGAGGAACATTCCAATCCCAAACCCAGCAGAAGAAAAGAAATAACCAATAAATAAAAAAAATGGTTTTATGAAAAGGTCAATAAAATAGATAAACCTTTGGCTAACCTAACCAGGAAAAAAAGAGTAAAATGTCTAATTTCATCAACCAGCAATTGTAATGAAGAAATAACAACAGACTCCTGAGAAATTCAAAAAATCCTTAATGAGTATTACAAGAAACTTTACTCTCAGAAATATGAAAATCGGAAGGAAATTGACCAATACTTACTATATTACTCAACCTTTTTCAAAGTATAGAAAAAGAAGGAATACTACCCAACACATTCTATGAAGCAAACATCACCTTGCTCCCACACCAGGAAAAGACCCAACAATAAAAGAAAATTATAGACCAATATCATTAACGAATATTGATGCAAAAATATTCAAGTTCCTAACCAAAAGAATCCAGCAACACATCAAACAAATTTTAGATCTCAAGGCTCGTTCAATATAGGTAAATCTATAAATATAATTCAGCACATAAACAAATTAAAAAACAAAGACCATATGATTCTCTCAATTGATTCAGAAAAAGCTTTTGATAATATTCAGCATCCCTTCATGAACAGAACACTTAAGAAAATTGCATAGAAGGGACATTTCTTAAACTGATAGAGGCCATCTACAGCAAACCTATAGCCAATATCGTATTGAATGGAGTTAAATTGAAATCATTTCCACTCAAATCAGAAACCAGGAAACATTCCCCATTGTCTCCACTGCTATTTAACATTGTAGTGGAAGTTTTAGCCATTGCAATTAGGGAAGAAAAGGCAATCAAGGGTATCCATATAGGGTCAGAAGACATCAAACTTTCATTCTTTGCAGGTGATTATAACTGTATACCTGGAAAACACCAGGGATTCTACTACAAAACTTCTTGAAGTGATCAAGGAATACAGCAATGTCTCAGGCTACAAAATCAACACCCATAAATCTGTAGCCTTTATATATAACAACAATAGTCATGCTGGAAAAACAGTCAAGGACTCTATTCTGTTCACAGTAGTGCCAAAGAAGATGAAATATTTGAGAGTTTACCTAACAAA
>CAUYRH010121463.1:0-20284 GCA_963574655.1 Perodicticus potto | reverse complement strand
CTTCTTTACTTTGGTTGGTTTAAAGCCTATTGTATCTGCAAATAAGATTGCGACACCTGCTTTTTTCTGTTTTCCATTTGCCTGGAATATAGATGACCATCCCTTCACCTTGAGTCTAAATTTATCTTTTAAGCTAAGGTGAGATTCTTGTATGCAGCAGGTATCTGGCCTTAGTTTTTGTATCCAGTCAGCCAACCTATGCCTCTTTAGAGTACAGTTTAAACCATTCACATTAATTGAAAGTAATGATAAATTTTTAGAAAGTCCAGTGGACATTTTTAGTTTTTTCCTCACTGTGGACGATGAAATTTGATAAATAGTTTCTGGGTGAGTTTACTTTTCTGGTGGAGGTTTGCGCTGGTCATTGTGGAGGGTAGGTCTGAGAATATCCTGGAGAGCTGGCTTAGTTATAGCAAATTTCTTCAGCATGTGGATGTCGTTGATGTATTTAATTTCTCCATCGTAAATGAAACTCAGTTTAGCTGGATACCAGACCCTGCGTTGAAAGTTCTTTTGTTTTAGGAGATTGAAAGTCGATGACCATTCTCTTCTAGCTTGAAAGGTTTGATCAGAGAGATCAGCAGTTATTCTAATATTCTTCCCCTTGTAAGTAATGGATTTCTTACATCTGGCTGCTTTCAGAATTTTCTCCTTCATATTAACTTTTGTGAACTTAATTATGATGTGCCCGGAGGATGTCTTATTTGGGTTGGGTCAAGCTGGGGTTCTGAAACTGTCTGCTATCTGAATTTCAGAATTTCTTGGCATGTCTGGAAAGTTCTCTTTCAAAATCTCATAAAGAAGAGACTCTGTGCCTTGGGATGCCACTTCATCGTTTTCAGGTATCCCTATAAGGCGAATATTGGTTTTCTTCGAGTTATCCCAGAGCTGTCTGAGAGAATGATCTGCCCAAACAGCTCACAGGCAAGGCCTTTCCAGCCTGCAGTCCCACTGTTGCCCCACCCACAGCTGCCAACAGTGTTAGACTGAACGAACACACGCAACCACTTGCCCAATCTCCACTGCTTTTGCCTTCCTCAGAGTGTCCAGAAGTCTCACGCTGTCTCCCTGTGTTCCCAAAGGGAAGTTTCTGGGCAGATCCCACCTGCCAGAGATGCCTGAAGTCCTCTCTCTCCAGTCTCACCGTACCTAGTTGCAAGGAAGCTCAGATAATAATTTTCTATCAGTATTCTTAGGTGAAAAAAAGAGCCCGGAAACATGGTTGATAAAATTCTTCCATATTTGCATGAGAAAGTCTTTTGCACAGATATTCTTGTGTTGCTTCCTTAGCTGATGGTTCTTTCAGTATCAACAAATAATGCATCTTTCTGCCTGCTTTTTCTTTTTTTTACTATAATAGAAATATTATTGCATTATTATTTTTACACCTTTTGTTTAATGTTATAATTGCTCCTAAAGGTTTTCTTCCAATATTTTGAAAACTTTTGTTTGCACATTTGATTTGAAACAGTGTGACATTAGATGATTAGTGCTTATTAGATGATTTATATGCTTTGAATGTCTCTATTTCTAAGCCATTGTGCTAATATATTTTTAATTCATTTTCCTTTGTGTTATAATAAATATGTTTAAATCTCATGGCAATCTTCTTTAGTGTTTAGGTGCTCAAGATTTATTTGCATTTCTATCCAGAATAAGTCGAAATAAATTTTGCTGGAAATGGCATCATGTGAAATGAGGTTTTTTAGCATGCACTTCCTAATCACTGTACTTTATCTGTAGAAATGTTAACGTTTGGTAGCAAAAGAATTTAAAACCCTGTTAAGTACACCTTTAGTCACAGGCTTTTTCATAGAATAAAGGTGGTTGCTTAATAGTCTAAGAATTCACTGTTCCTGTTCCGATTTTGTTATTTTTATTGTTGCTAAGTGATTTTTTAAAAGAAAAATTATGTCATAAGTAGATGACTTTATTGTTAAATCAAGCAGATGCACTTACTAAAAATGAGGCATAAAACTCAATTTTTATGGTGGATATATACTTACTCCTGTGATTAAAAATCATCTTAAACACCACATCCTTGAAAACACAGTTTCACCCATGCAACAATCTTGATGTTCGCTGTCATTGTTATAAAGGAAATCTGTCATGTTAGAAGGTAATATTCTAGAGAAAAATAGGCAACTTCTGTTTTCTTCCCCTCAGGAGGTTGTCTAGAAAGCTCATGCAGGCTATGGTGTGGTATCAAGATGCAAGATGTTCTAGTTCCAGAAAAAATAGCTGCATTCAAGTGACTTTTTCTTCTTAGTACATTTTTTCTTTTTATCCTTTCCCTCTCTTTGGTTCTAGGATCAACACCAAAATGCATGCATATGCTCACCTGCTCTTGTCTCTATGCTTTTGGTAGGAGGAAGCCTGGAATTAGCAATATGACTTTGAGCTCAGGAAGAGTTTAACTTGAAAAAGTTAGGCTGAATAAGATAAAGTTTGCAGCCTTTCAGACTGGTCCTATTATCTCTATGAGCCCATGAGGTAGTAAAATGGAACTAACATTTCTAACAGCATGCAGCTGTGTGCATCTGTCACTTTGAAAAGGACTCTGTGTATGGAGATCAAAAGTCAGGACCCATTGTGAGGGAAATCCAGGTTCTGTGGGTTGTGAGTCTTTAACAGTTTGAGGGGACCCCCTTTAAAAGAAGGAGCACTTTTTTTTTAATTGTTGAGGATTCATTGAGAGTATAGAGAACCAGTTTACAATGATTGTATTTGTTAGGTAAAGTCCCTCTTAAAATTTTGTCCTGCAAAATTATGAATACAAAATTAGATACAAGGTCTTGGGAAGGGCCCAGGCAAGTAAAGGGCCCTATACTTAAAGCTTCATTCATTCACAGTAAATTCACCTCTAGCCTTGTATATAAAGCTGCATCTATTAAGAAAAATCTTGATGATAGTAAAGCTAAATATTTAAAAATCAGGTTGAATGTCACATTATTGAGCTAAACTTCCCTGATTGCTTCCTTTGTGACTCTAATGTGTCATGGTGTACGTGGTGTGGTAAGGACCCATTTACTTGTCTAATTGCCCATGAGATTCCAAGTTGCAGACTTAGGGTATCCTGCTCATGCTATGTCGAGCATAGTGCTATTTCTTGTGCCTATCACAGTGCTTAGAAAATTTTAGCTGTTTAAAGTAAGGGCAGGGATGCTGAAGTCATGGCCCTGGTGCTAGTGTACCTGATGTGCAGCTGGAAGCCTCTAATACTGAAAACAGGCAGACACAGTTTCCATCAATCACATGGACGGCAGTTGCCAAGTGTTTTTATGAGGTGAGTTACGTATGGGAAAGATGTCTTTCAACTACGCTCAAAAATTAGTGAAGAACAGGCTAGAACTGCATCCTTCAGGTAGAGGAAGGCATAATTATAAAAGGTCTGAAAGTAGAGTGAACGTAGAGGAAGGTACAAAATGCTCTCTGAGGATTTGAAAATTTATTTCTTAATAAGATCAAGGGGAAAACTTACAGAAGACAGTTCATAGATCAAATTCTTTAGTTAGATAAAGTCAGACTTCATCTAACTGGGCAATTGATGTTAAACCAGAAGTCTATTTACAGATTTTACAGTTATGACATCTAAATATATCTAAACATCATCATAATAAATGTTATTTCAGATGAAAGGTGTCTTGCACAGAGACATAGGAAGAGAAAAAAAATAATGGCATTTTCTCTTTTCCCCCTATCTATTATTGCTTAAGTTTAATGTTAATGAGATTTACAGTTGGGTGTGGGGAGGGGGTAAAAGTCTCCGTAAACATGGTGGATTATTTTTAATACTCAGAAAAACAAAGGATAAGTCCTACAGCTACT
Source organism: Perodicticus potto (assembly GCA_963574655.1). NCBI lineage: Eukaryota > Metazoa > Chordata > Mammalia > Primates > Lorisidae > Perodicticus > Perodicticus potto. The sequence continues at coordinate 16,456 of CAUYRH010121463.1, read as the reverse complement.
AAACTTTATACTAAAGGAAAAAACATCCTAATATAAATTTAGGGGCTGATCTAAGAACTAGCTGTATAAAAGATGTCAAGACCAGCTACCTTAATTTGCAGTGCCAGTTATGAAATGAAGTTGTAGGAATCCTTGTTTAAAGAATGATTAGTAATTTCAAGACAGCAATAGCAGAACATTGAACCAATTGTGAGGCTCTTTTAAGGTTAAGGGCTGTGTAACTGTGTAGGTCATGTGCTCAAGAAGCTGGTCCTGAAGGAAGCCTTTGTGGTTTATGAAAGCTGGTGCATTGCAAAGAAAGAGTCATGTGATAAATTCCTCTTTGATCTCAGCACAGGAATAGCATTTATCACCCCAAATGACCTATTAGGTTCCTTTGATTGAGCAACAGGAGCTATCAGAATTGTGTTCAAATGAGGCAGTTTTTCTCAGTCTGGGTTTTCTGGTGCCATTTCTTTGTTATTATTAATATTTGATTTTGATTTTATATGCAATGTTAATGTGTTTTGGTCTTTGGGTTTTAAGCCATCTCAAATCCTTTGGTAGAAGCATAGATAAACAGAAGTCTAAAAAGTGGTTCTAAGAGTTGACTTTAAAAGCTTATTATTATCAGCATTATTTACTGGGTGCAGTAATAGCTCCATTAATGAAATTAATGCATTTCAGCAATGTAATTATTTGCTAGAGACTTCATAAATATAGGCAGAAATAATCTGAGAAGCAGGATGCATTTCATATAATTAAGAGTACACAACAGAAATTTTAAATAGCAAAAAAAAAAAAAAATCTTAGTCTTAAGCAAATACTTAAGCAATTAAGGTTAAAAGAGGTGAAGGCTGAAGCTTGGTTTATACTTGGGAAAAGAAAATCCATTGAGGACAAGCTTAGAGGGAAGAGACATGCTGGCAGACAGCCCTTTGTAGGGCTCACTTCAAAAGATGTAACATATGCTCTTTTATTCCCTAATGTTACCAGCAGCTTTAGCCAGCATCCCAGAAGAGTAAGGAGCCAGTCTGTCTCATAAAGATTGTGCTTTGTGCCTTCCTCTCCATGTCATCCCATAAGAATTAAATTGGTGGGCAGCACCTGTGGCTCAAAGGAGTAGGGCGCCAGCCCCATATGCTGGAGGTGGCAGGTTTGAACCCAGCCCCAGCCAAAAACCACAAAAAAAAAAAAATAAATAAATAAAAAAGAATTTAATTGGTTTGTCCTTCAAGCAGGGATGCCATGTTCAGGTTCAGTAAGATTTTTCACTACACAGATTCATTGGGTGGTAGGCAAATAGCATCTGAATCCTCCCTACTTTATGATAATTATGTTGCATGTCCTCTTGTGGGGCTGGGCTTCCCCTCATATCTCCAAGAAGGGGCACCAGATGGGCTAATGTTTAGAGCCAGGTAAGAAGACTCAGCAGACAGCTTAAATATTCAGGGGTTCTTTAAACTGAGAAAATGCCTTTCCTTATTAGGAATAAAAAAATTCCAGTTAGCTCTAGAAATGAAAATATTTTGAGTTCTTTTCAGTATGAATTGGACCTGCTTAGAGAATAGTCATTCTCTACTTTATGATAGGGTATGACGAACCAGAGCCTCCATGTGGGAGACGGGGGCTAGGAAATAGGGAAAACGGATGCAGGAGGAGATAGGTATAGTGTTTTTCACAACTTTGGTTTTCACTTAGTTATCTTCTTCCCATGGAATTTGTTAATTGGAGTGTTATTTGTATGTGCTAATTGAAGTACTATTTGATTTGAGTGTAATATTCTTTGATTTTCTCATCCTTTGGCATGAAATAAATAATATTTATAATTTGTTGTTAAAACCGATGAAAACATGTAAAATCATACAAGAGCACATGGAAAGATGAACACTAACAAATTAACATTTTTGTAACAGCAAAACAAAAACAAGTTAATTTCCATTGAAGGTAAAAGAATAAGCACTTTTGCCATTTTTGCTGCTTTCTCATCATAATTATCAGGCATTATATTTAACTGCATATAAAATGAGACTCAGCCTTCACTTTCACATTTAAAGCCCTGAAAATCCTCTAGGTAGAATTTTGCACTGCAGTAATCACCGTAGTTGGGGTAGTCTTCCTTCTTGAGGCCCTTGGGCTTGGCCACCTTCCTCCAAAATATATTGAGAGCCTACTGTGTGCCAAGTGTGTTGCTAGAGAACCAAAACCAGAAGCTCCCAGGGTTGCAGTATAATTACTATACAGTGTAATTCTAGGCTGTCTTCGTAGTTCGTTTTCTCCTTTGTTAGTATAGTCCCCAGTACTTCCTGAGATGCACCTTTTAACTGAGGCTGTCCCAAACCTCCACATTTCGGAGGATTATAGATGTCTCTCTTTTGCCATCTTTTTCTATAAAAGCTTCACTTGTTCTCTTAGTTGTAGCTAATCACTTCCTCCCTAGTGTTTCCCACAGCACTTCAAATTTTTCTTTGAAAAATTTTTCTTAACTATCATAGCTATTTCTATTCATGGTTTATTCCCCACTAGACTTCAAGGTCTTTGGAAACATGAATTCTATAATAATTATTTTCCTATTCCTCATGATATTTTCAAAATGCCTTTCTCATAGTTGGTACTCAAAAAATAGCTTATAACATTAAATCAGATTGGATTACAACAATGGTTGACATGCTAACAGTTCTAGGACAGAAGTTGCTGACCCAGTACACTATTGAGCCAGGTTGAGTTACTGTCAGTATTCTTAACTCATATTTATGGCATAATGGAAAACTTAATGGCCATTGTTCCATCCCTGAATAATTATTATCATTTTCTGTAGCCCTTTCTAGTAACATGCAAACATCATTACTACAAATCTGTGAGCATAGGCTCGGGAAGAATAGTTTTGTATTCTGTACTCTTTTTTCCCCCTGATGTCCAGGAGACTCAACTAGACTAAAAGAGTAAGCAGTTTTGTCTGTAAGTATAAACTTTTGGAAGACTTTTGGCCTCCAAACAGGCTCTGAGCTTCTGAGGGAAGCACGTCTTGAGGATTTTTATCAAGTTTCGGAAAGTATATCTTTTCAAACATTTCTAATGGCAGTGTCCTAAATAATGCCCACATACATCATGGGATCACCCAGTCTGGAGTTTCTTCCAATGAAATGAGTGTCTAATAATTCGAGACAAAATTCTAATTATTTTAATGAGATTCTTCTTCTTTTTGGCATATAAAGCAATTTGTTTGACACCTTTACTCATTATTTTTCAAGTTTGAAGACTTAAATAGAAGAGACATGACAGAACAGGAGTCCTGTTTCATCTCCTGGACTATTAATTATGCCATGTATGTTTCAGTACTGATGAGACCCCAAGAAGAATGAGTCTTGTAGGGTCTTACTCAGTTTAATGGATTTCATTCTTTATACTTCAAACAAGTTTTCCTAGAAAACCATTAATCACTAAACTATGGATTAAATAGTGACAATAATGGAAATATAACCAAGAACAAATTGTTCATGGTTGGCTTCTCCAAGGACTTGACAGCTAATTTATAAAACAAGTTATTTTTGTATAGCAGGACTTTTGTGACTAAAGTAAAATTGCTTCAATAAAATGCTCAGCATTATTCTGTAGCCTGGGGGGGAACAGTGCATACACAGACCTTCATCCTTCTCTCCTGACCCCCTTTCCTTGCCACTTTTTGCAAGATTTCAATTTCTCTATCTGTCATGATTCATTGCCAGCATGTGCCCTTGAAACAATTACTAAGTTGCTAGTTTAAAAGGCTACGAAATCTACTTATCTTGTCAATTCAGGGTCCCTATTAGAGAGCTTTCAAGCCATACTGTAGGAAGCTTAGCAAATAGGTGAACCAAAATTCCATTTTTTTCCTGAGGGAATTTGGTTTTCATTTTATATAGTAGTTTGCATTGGTTACATTCATAGTTTCATAGTTCAAAGATAGAAATAATATACATAAAGATTGCTTTCTTAATATGGACATTTTTACCTTTGTTGACTCTTTGGCTTGCCTATCTGGGTGGCTGTGTTAGATTATATTGTTGGAAAAAAACACATAGCAAGAGTTTTACCCCTTTCAGAAACCTGTTGTATCACTGAGACAATACGCAAGGTAGTAGAGGGTACTAGTAAGTAAGCCTGTGCTGGGGAAAGTAGGACCCAAAACAAGAATACAGTTTAGCTATTTCCCTCTAGGTATGGTTGGGGAAAGACTAGGTATTTAAAATTGCAAATTAACAGTAAAAGGCAGTGGCTGATAACTTGCCAATATGTAGTAAGAAAAATAAGTATTATGGAAATTCAGAGAAGTGGCAGGTAGGTGAGAGTGACCAAGCAAGTTTTCTTACTTAGAATTTGAACTGAGATTTTTCTTCATTCATTCTTTTATCCATCCACTTATTTAATTAACAACTTTATTAATAAAAAGCAGCTAATATTAATTTAGCTGTTCAGGCTCTGAGCATGATATGTAGAAATTATTTAACATGTTGTTTTGCAGATTAGGAAATGAGACTTAGAATTTGAATAACTTGATAATAAATGGAAGAGTAAGGGAAAAAAACAGGACTGCTGACTCCAGAGCCTTTTTCTTAAATAGCATGTCCTACTATTTTTTGCCTAACACTTGTTAACTGCTTATCAAGTTGTAGGTTCTCAGAGAAAGCTGGGATTTAGAGGTGCATTTCAGAAATTGGGGCCATTTGAGATACGACAGAATCAAGTTTGAAGTACAAGGATTCTGTTGCAGGAGAGTAATGGTAGTTTCTCAATCCAGGACAGCACACATAGGGAAATAGCTAGAGATGGGAAGAAGGAAATTTGTGATCAGATGGTATTTTGAAAGCCAGGATGTGGAGTTTGTGTTTCATCCATAGCACCATGTGTCATCTCAGGACTCCCTAGTTGGGATCCCCCCAGAGCTGTGGGAAATGCCCCTTCTAGATCCTTCATCCAGACCCCTTATTCAGATTCTTAGGGGTAGGGTCCTGAAATTTGCATTTTAAATAAGTGCCCAACGGGATCCTTATCCCATTTTGGATGGAAAATCAGTGCCACAGGTGAATGAGTACATATGGTGAAACACCATATTTGTTTCTATTATAATGTGTTTTGCTTAAATGATAACATTTTTCATGGAATAAAAGAGAAAAGAAAAATATATGTTTATCACTTCATAAAAACCTGCCATTGGAAATCTACCTCTGAGAGGCCCAGTATGTCCTGAAAGCAGTAATATGCTGGAAAATGTTTTGACAACCACCTCTCTGAAAATAAACAAATAAATAACACACAAGTTTTGATTTTTACCTTTTGTTGATTTCAGGGTACCAACTTAACATCACTGAACATGAGTTGGGAAGTGATGTACACAATTGGTCCAGTTCCCCCCAATCTAAACTACCTATTAGTTTGATTGGTAAGTGATAGGATTAGAAGTAGTAGTGGACATTTAAAAGAAAAAATAGATACAAATACACACACACAGATATATTTAGATTTTGTAAACTCTTAACAACAACTAGGTGGTAATGGCACACTAGGGATTAATGGGAAGTTATATGCTTCTTAACAGATATTTCACCTTAAGTTTTACCAAGGCAGAGAAAATAATATCAGCCTTATTTTATAGATGAGAAAATTTAGAGCTGGTAAATTTTAAAGACTTATCTAAGGTCACATGGCTACTGAGGGACAAAACCTTATTTGTTTCTAAACTATTGGTCAAATCGTTTTTCTTCATTCTATACTGGATCAATATTATTTAACAAGCTACACAATGCAACTATGGGAAACTATGTGTAGAGTGCTGAGATTCTGATTCCTTGGGTGTAGAAAAACGGTAAATCTGGTATATTAGTTGAGGTGCTTCAACAACTTCACATTGCCTTTGTTATGCCGTTTGACCAACCCCCAAGTCAAGACAGGTAAGGCGCTCATTCCATCCTCACTGGTAGTTGTTTTGCTGCCAAGTGGACAGATGACAAGCTTGAAAGAAGAAGCCAAATGAGGTGCTAAAATCATCTAGAACAGATCTAACCTTGGGCCAGCAGCTTTCAAAGCATGATCTTGAGACCAGCAACATCAGCATCACCTGGGAGCTTGTTAGAAAGGCAAATTCTTGGGTCCCTACCCTACACCTGCTGAAGCAGAAATCATGGAGCTGTTGTGAATGATCTATAATTAGTAAACCCTCCAGGCTTTTATGATGTATGTTGAAGTTTGAGAAAAGCCCTGGGTCAGTGGTTCTCAACCTTCCTAATGCCATGACCCTTTAATACAGGTCCTCATGTTGTGGTGACCCCCAACCATAAAATTATTTTTGTTGCTACTTCACAAAAAAACTGTAATTTTGCTTGGAGGTCACCACAACATGAGGAGCTGTATTAAAGGGTTGCGGCATTAGGAAGGTTGAGAACCACTGCCCTAGGTCTTCCCCTCAGACCCAGAAAGCCTGGAGGTTTGTGGGATCTTAAGCAGAGAAGACCTGGATGTTTTATTCCCAGTTGACAGAGTTTAAATCAGAAATAAGTGTGTAATCACTAATTTGATTGCATTTACTTGCAGTGACTCAATTAAGTTGTCTACTAGTAGGTGGAATTGGGGATTTAAGGTAGAAATTAAGTTCAGTTTAAAGAAATCAAGATAGTTACACTTCATACATACCTAGGCTTGTAGCTTATGAAATAGCATTTTCTGTGTACATTTGGATGCCCTTATAATTTTGTTCTGGAACGAACCGAACAGATGAAGTGAAGAAATAGACCATGGTACCACATGTAATTTCAGGTGGTAGTTCGTAACACTTGACTGAATTAAGACACATTATGTACAGCTGTGGGGATGTGGGGGGACAAAACATTTGAAATAGCAAGCTGGGGCAAAATAGGATCCATGTGAATTTTCCTTGGCATTTGGCACCATAGACTCTGACCCCCGCCCCATGGCTTTGACTTCCTTGACCTGATTATATTTGGTGCTTCTCTTTCAGCTTTGCACAGCTCACCATGGTCTTAGCTAGGGTTTCTAACTCATTCCAGTTTGCTTCAGACTGTCCTAGTTTTACAATTGTAATTCTGATGTCCCAGAAACTTCTTAGTACTGGGTACTCCAGGAGTGTTAGTCACTCTGTTACTTACCCACTTGACTTACAGCTTCCCCTGGCATTTCCTTTGCTCTTCCCACTGGTGCAGGCTGGCAATCCCAGTGTGCACTGCTCCTGGGGAACTCCAGGGAAGCTGGCTACTGAGAGTTGCTCTGAAACACTCCTACTTCTTGTACACATAAGTGATGTTTATAGAAAGCTTGATTAGAATTTATTTTTAGACCATGTTAAGTATTTTTTACTGATTTGTAGTCACGTTACTGATACAGCCAGTAACTGCAATTTATTAAAGCTTGGAAACATCTTGTTATAGAGTGACTTCAATTAAAGAAAACATTTAGGATAGAATTTAAAAGCTTGGCATAGCACTGGGATATTGATTATTTGGAATAAATGGGTGATACTCAAAAGTGGTATCTGAAGAAAATTAATCCTGCCGTATGTGGAATAAAATAGAAGAATTCTGAGGTATGATCCCACAAGAAAACTTACATCAGTCTAGGATTGAGAATGGCACATTGGGGATTAATGGCCAGAATACAAAGAAATAATTATTACAAGATATTTGGGAAGAATGGATGAAGTATTAACTTGAGTAAATTAAGAGAATGATGATTTTGATGAAAAATAAGGATGTCTACGACAATCAAAATAAACTCAATATGATGACTGGTACGTGTCAGGAGCTTAAATGATTTCAGTCAGTTTGAGACTTAGGTTAAGACCCAAGTGTGGGCTGCATTTGGCCATTTGCGCCCAGGTGACTGTTGAAACCTTGGTGGTAGAGTAGTATCCTTGCATCCTGTGGCAGGTGATGATAAAATCAAGCCAGCTGTGTTAAGTAACATCAATTGCTATCAGTCATTAGGTTATTCCTCAATACATTTTGATGCTGTGTTATTAACTTTTATTAAGTATTTTGTTGTTTCTTCCATGTTATTTTAGCAATGAAATTTCAGTGAACCAGTTAGAACAGTGAACTTGATTGTACATGCTAATGAAGGTTTTCTTAATTAAATTTTTAATAATAAGAACTTTTCCTCTAAATTCTCAAAAGCTAGTTTACTCCCACAATGATAAGGAAATTAGGGTTTGAGAATACCAATAATAATGTGAGCTCTCAATTTTAATAGCATCTATAATTTGCAAAACATTTTATCATTTATTATTTTATTTATCCCTGACCCAAACCCTTTGAAGTAGGTGGTATAATCTCTAGTTTATAGATGAGTAAACTGAGGTTTAGCATGATGGAATTGTTTGCAAAGACATACAGTAAAATAAATTGCAACCAAGTCAGTTCTTTTGGTTCTTTGACCAATGCACTTTTCACAGCACCATAATTGCCAGCCACCACACCTTAATGCTAGTGTAGTGGGTGTTTTCTCCTTTATTTCCTCAGTGTGTACTTCGGAGGCTTTCAGTGACATGCTTTGATTAATCACAGAAAGATTGACCCTCTATATTTAGAAGTTTTAGATGGATAAATATATCTGACACTACTAACGACACTTTAGCACCACAATTTTCAGATTCAGTCATCTTCACTGAGAACCCAAGAACAAAATCAGGCTGATTGAGGACAGAAGAAGGCTGAGCCAATTACAGAAAAACCCTGGGAAGCCAGGATTAAGTAGCACAAAGAGGCAGATGAGTGAGCTGATGAAATTGCACTCCTAGCTGAAAAGCAGCACACTTGAAGGGAACCATAGAGTATTCTGCTAACTTTTAGCAGTGGGAGTTGCATAATCTAATAATTAACTGTCTGTAGCTTCCAAGCCTATTAGGGAGGTGTGGAATGGACTCCAGAGGTAAATCATTGGCTTCTGTGCAGGTCAGGAACATTGCCTTAGGCACTCAGCTTCAAACTGGTAATGGATGCAAGTTGTTTTCCACACAATTTTTTAACACTGGGTGTATTCTTCTCCTGCTAATGGGTATCTTGGGTGTATCTTAAAGATCTTTCACCAACCTTACACTTATGACTGGAAATTGACTAGTTTATCACAATGCTTCCAAGTGTCAGAATATGCATTTTGTTGTTATTGTTGTTGCTTGTACCCTACAAGACAAAGCTCAAAATACAAGGTGACAGAATATCCCCAGCACACTGGAGAAAAACTGACATCATGTGCAAACAGAAGGATACATCATTTTAAAATAGTTTAAACTGCCATGAGAAATAGAAGGAACCCCATTTTATCTGGGTTACTTTGAGCAGCCCTTCCTTTCACAAAGGAAGAATATGAACAACCAGCACATTCTTGTCTGACATTCCCACTTGAAAAGGAAGAGCCCCTGTAACCACATAGCGTGGAGGGGAAATTGGAGAGAGGCTGTGAGTGGATGAAGGCTTTCAGTCATCAGGGGCCATAGGTTTCATTTTGATGTACATAAAAGCTGACCAAGGACTTTGTGAAAACTTTGAGCTGCCTTCCTGACCACCTTGGTTTTTTTCTTTCACCCATAGATCAGTGTCATTGACAACTGTGTTCTTTTCAAGTGGTAAAAAGAAGTTAAAAATAAAGTTCTATTTTAGATGTACCTTTGATTTTCTTCAAAAACATTTCAGATGATATGAAAGAGAAATGCAGTGATAAATTTTAGCAGAGATCTAGCAGAGTCTTCCTATAGTTTAATCATAAATGGGCTCAGTTTCAAATATATTAAGTTGCCACAGGAGAGTGGGAATGCCTTTTGGGAACAGTTAATAGTTCCTGGAATTTTAATTTCCTTTTGTCATAAAACAGTGTAAAATTTCCAAGGTAAATAAAGACAAATAACAAAGAAATAGTTCATGAAATAGAAGAGGTGATGTTCATACAAGGAGTGATCCTTGCACAGCTCACCTTTACTTTGAGAGATAATTTGGAAATTACCCAAGACGGCAAATTTCAGCGTTTCTAAAGTGTATGCAATCAGTTTCATCTTCTTAAAAATGTCAGAAGGGATTGTTTGACTTGGAACTAAAGGTAATAGAAAATATTATTTGAGATATAAATGCAAGCATTTTGAAACTTAAATGCCTGGGTATTTCCTAAATATATAATTGCAAATACGGTACCATAGCATTCCTCATGTTTTTTCCTACTTGGATATTGATGAAGGCCTTAACCAAAATTGGGTAAGTTAGAATCTTGCATTCAAGTTGTGATTTGGGGTATTTTCTGTTGTTACTCTGGATTAGCGTTGTGTTCTGATTTCTTAGCCTATATTGCATCTTCCTCTACTGAAAAAGTGCCTTCCTTATTTCAAATTTATTAAAAGATTTCAGTTATTTGTAATTTATAATTCCCCAGTTATTCTAGTTTCTGTTTTTAATGTTAAAATATGAAGAATATTTTCTATTTTTCAAACAGCTATTAGAAGATTTCCTCTGAGAACAAATATCTGCCTGGACTATCACAGTAATATCCTAATTTATCTTTCTGTTTTTGCCTTCCCCCACATAGTTAATTTTTTGCACAATATCCACAGAGATATTAAAAGTCAGATCATGTTACTTCTCTACTCATCCCATCCAGTCGCTTCCTATCTTATCAGAATAAAGTCTAGAAAACTCACCTTCTCCCGTGGTTCTAGAAGTGATATGCCCCTCCTGTATACCTTTCTGGATTTATCTACAAAGCTCTCTTCTTGCTTAATTTACTACTTCACACCAGCCTCCTTGCATTCAGCAAACACAAACCTACTTCAGGGCCTTTGGAATTCCCATCGACTCTTCCCCCAGATAGTTGCATGGTTTGCTACCCTCCTTTTCTTCAGGTCTCTGCTGAGAAGTCACCTTATCACTGAGACCTTCCTTGGCCATCTAAAATTTAATAGTGCCACTACCCTTAGGTATATACAGAGTCCAACCATGACAGCTTTGACCCTAGAAATTAGGAGATATCCTAAGCAGAATTAGGGCTTCTTAGGCCCTAGAATTCAGAAGGCACTATCTAGATCTTAAAGGCCAGAAGACACTGGTAAAATTTGGGTAACTTCAAAGTATGAGCACTTTCTGTTCAAGCTACATTGTTTATCAACTATGTTTCTTTACTTATTTAGTTTGTTAATTGATACTCTACAAAACAAAGTGTATACTGAAAGTTCAAAAAGCACATTGTTCACTTACGGTGCATCTTAGAAGGGTACAAGTGAAAATTACTAAATGCAGAATATAAATGTCTTCATATAGTGATTAAAAGGCCATGAAGGCTATGTTAAATAGTTCAATGACAATATTTCAGATTGTATATGAAGTCAGCACATTGTGCCCCATGATTGCACCAATGTACACAATTATGATTTAATAAAAAAAAAAAAAGCACATTGCTACTGAAATGAAAATGTGATCTACTAATGACTCTTTGGGAATTCCTTCTGAGAAATGCTCCATTATTGCCATAGGTGCATTTTTAGTCTTCTCTGGGGCAAAAGAGAGAAAAGGAATTTTCTCCTTCTATTATTTGGAGCACTTTTCTTTCTGTTGTTTGTGCTCTTCTTGGTCCTTAGCAGTTCAGATGCCAAAAACATTCTAATGTAGTGTAGCTGGGAGTTTTCTGGTCTCTTGGCTCATCCATGTGTGCAAGCCAAGTTTCAGTGTGTCCTGATACTGAGTCACCTGAACACCCTTGTGGTTATACATGACTGAATGCCACTGCCATTTGCAGTATATGTGTCAACATGGTCTAGAACAATGAATAGAGAGACTGGCTTCTTGGACAAAAACATGCAGTAGCATTTAAGTCTATTCCATAGACTGTGCTGTGATATGAAGGTGGGTAAGGCAGCGTAGCCTGTCTGGAGATTGGATTGCCTCTGTTACATAACCACACACAGTTCTGGGATTCATTTAAACTTTGGCAATAGCATGAGTTGAATTTCAGATTATGGGTTTTGAACAGCTGGCTTCAGCTGCTAAGGTGCTGTACCTGTGTCAGATCTTTCTGCATCTGGTGTTTCCTCCTAGAGCACGGTAAGGAAATCTTCGGGTGTTTGCGTGCTGGTCCTCAAAACACTGCTCTACCACATTCTCTGACTTAGAATCTCCTTATCACTGCTTTCCACCCCTGGCTATGGTCCTTTGAGGAGTTTCCTGAACAAATAACCCAGCTCCTAGTATATGTAGGCATTTGATACACTTCAATGAAGGATTGAAATGATGTGATTTATAGTTATTATATGATCTTATCATTAAACCTTATACTATATTTGCATGTGAAGAATTTTATGAGGCATTATAATCTCTAACTTACTGAAAGAAGTGAGTCCAGTTGATTTATTCTCAGAAAAATAGCCTGATAGGAAAGCTAGGGATATAGAGTTGAATTTAAACTCTTGCATGATTTGATCTGATAATGTATCCTCATCTATCTGAGATATTTCCTCAGTCAGATTTTGTAGTGTTTTTCATTTTCTTTTTTAGAGAAGAATGACATGTCTTTAAGTCATTCTCTGTTCTTAAGAGTTAAGGTCAGTATTAATTATTTTCTCTTCAATCTGTGTTTTGCAATGCCATCATAGTAAAATGTAATTAATTTGTGTGGTAATCGTGCTTTTGTATATTTTCCTTTCTCTGTCTTTTTTGTCTCTGCTTCAGGTGCTTCTTTCAAATTTTTCATAAATGTTACTGTCTATTCCCTCATCTCCATAATTAAGTTTTCATGAATCTCTTTGTTTATTATGTGCTTTTACAATGGAAGAGTCTCATTTGAAAAAATACTTTTATCTACAACATACTTATGGACAGAGAAAGACCTTCATACTCTATTGTTATATACATAAAGTAGCACTAAACAGTAACTACCGAGTGATTCAATTTCTTGAAAATAAATATTTCATTTTGACTATTTGCATATGAAAAGATGTAAAAGATTAGTCACCAAAATATTTACAACATTTTTGAGAGTTTTTATAAAGTTAGTGGTTGTGGTTTATTTCTTTTTTTCACTACCGGTTCATTCATTCATTCATTTGCCCATACATTTCTTCTTCTAATTTTTATTTTCAAATTTTCGACATTATTAATTTTGTAAACAAACAAGGAAAATAAATACACAAAAAGAAAAGCTATATGGATATAAAGAAATACTTGTGAGCTATTTGATGATTTGATAGCATGGATAGTGCTATAAAACTTTTCTTAACTTCCTTTTCTTTGATTCAGAGGACTAAAACGTAATGTATATTTCTTTTGGGCTTTGGAAGGCATGGATTGGTGGTCCAGGTTTTGCCAAAGTGATCAAGGAAGGATCCTACTTTGGATATTCCCTGACACTTTTCCCTGGGCACAGAGAAGGCCCAATTAAACAGTGGTGACTTCTAGCCTCTGGGTATATCTTAGTAGAATACCAGTGCACCTCCCAAACCCACTCAGAGTGAGAACAATCCTATTGCTGGCTAAACAGCCTCCACTCAGAAGTGGCATATTGAATCTCTCGTAAATAATAAGGCAAAAACCAGAAAGGAAAGATTGACGAAGCAGGCATGGACCTAGCCTAAGGTCTCCCCCCCACCAACTGCCACATACACATTTGTTTTGTTTACTTAAATGACATATGGAGCTATTTTAAATTTCTGTATGAATAAAATGCTGCTTAGTTAAAAAATATATTTTATTTTTCCATTTGTGATTATGTTAAGCTTCTGTGAAAATGGAACACACCAGTTTCACAGCAGGAGAGGATAGATGTAGCAAGATTAGAGAGGCAAGATGTTCAGGATTAGAAGGATCTATATGGCTGAAAGTGAGGTAATGATAATGATTATGTGATAATAGTACTGTTGTGCTGTTTTATGAGGCACTAATCCAGTTCCCAAAGCAGATAAACTATGGGGGTGAAGGCTGAGTTTATCCCATGGAGGTTAATAGATTGTTTCGGAATAGCCCAGCATGACAATAAGGCTTTTTCTTTTGTGAGGCAAGAACTTGAAAGTAAGTTTTTAAAATAAAATGAGTAACTTCCCAAATATGAGCAAGCATACAGTTAAGCAATGGTAAAAGAAAAAACAAATTGTACAGAAGAGTGAGGGGCTGCAGGTGAGGGGACGGGATTCTTTTTTGCAACAAGAACTGTAGTTCTAGTACTAGGAGTAAAATATTCCAAGGCTTGAAACAAAATCAAAACCCCCATGACTATGCATATTGGCAGCTGAAATGAACTAGTATTTTTCTAGAAAAGTTTTAAACTACTGCAAAATGCAAACAGATTTCCATTCACCTCATTTTAAATCACTATTATTCATCCATTTCTTGAAAAATTGGTCTGTGGAAGGTATTGCATTAGTTATAACAGCAGTTACAGACAAACAATATTATCCTTGACTTCTGTTAGCTTACAGATTGGTTTTGCTTAGTATGATATTGAAAGAGCTAAATCTTTGGTTTTTCTTTTGTAACTGAGATCGACTAGAAAGCAATATCACTATTCTGGGGATTTGTCCTTCTTCCTGTATGTACACGTACCTGGGCATCCCAAGACTTACTCAGTTTCTGAAAAATGGAGTGGGCGGAACTCTGTTCTCAGTCCGCACTGATCACTTCTCCTGGGGTCCTTGCTTAGGCATGTGGGGCCGATTCAATTTGGATGGCTCCACTGGCAGCTGGTTTTACTCTGGGACAGCTGGGAAAATTTTGCGTTGTCTCCCAAAGCTTTAGTGCTTAGTACCAATTCTTTCTCCCTTGCAGGCTGCCAGCAGGCATCCTCTAGTGGAATTGTCACTCAGAGGCTACGCTGTCAAATGGGCTCATATATCTTGTGCTATGTAGAATTGCAACTCCTGTCTTTTTTGTGTATTTGGAAACTATTAGAACTCTACAGGGAATGGAGCCATTTCTGGTCCTGGGACCTCTGCTCCTCCATCTTCAGACAAAAGCTCTAGCTCAGGTCCCTCATGGGGAGGCCCACTTAGGAATCCTAAATTTGGGGACCACACACAGCTAGGACTTCTTTTCAGCTTGATCACCCCAACAGGCTAACTTCAGAGACACTGCGGTTACCTTCGATATTACCTCCTGGGAGATGTGAGAATGAAAAAATACAGCTTTCATTCCTCCTCAGTGAAATTATATATGAGAAAAGCAAGACTCACTTAAATTCTCAGGAAGTGATTCTGCCACATTGAATTCTTATCCATAAAGGCCTTGTTATAATGAGAAGAGGGGTATTGTGCCGGCTTGTTCACCATTGAAGCCCTAACATTTAGCAAAGTGTTTGGCTTATAGTAGGCCTAATGTATATTTTAATAAAGAGTGAATGAATCAGGCTATTCAATCATTTCTAGAAGTTAGTTACCTTGACTGCAGCAGTCATTCATTGCCTATCTCTGGGAACATTATTCATAGGTATTTACCTGGTTCGCTTATATACCACAGGTTTATCTGGGACAAATGGTGTTCTAGCAGAGGAAATGGTAAACAAGAACTATATTGAATAAGTTATCTAGTATTTAGGAAATATGTGCTGTGGAATAGACAAAGGAGTTAAGCAGTGTAAGAGAGACACAGAGTAAGAGATGGTTAACATTATTAAACAGGGTGATCAGGATTGGTCTTACTGAGAACATGATGGTGAACAGAGACTGTAGGTGGATGGGAGTGGTCAAGTGGATATTTGGGCAGAGGAAACAGTTACTACAAGGGTTAGAAGTGTGCATGGCATTTTTTTTATTGTGGTAAAATACACAAAGAAGTTACCATTTTAACCATTTTAATATGTACAATTCACCGCATATATTACATTCACAATGTGCAGACATCACTACTATGTAGTTCCAGAATATTTTCATCATCCCAAAAGGAGACCCTATATCAATTGGGTAGTTATCCTTCACTCCCTCTCCCCCCAGCTTCTAACAGCCACTAGTCGGCTTTCTGCTTCTATGGAGGAGTTTGTCATTTTCAGTGGAGCAAGAGGCTAGTGTGGGCTGGAACATAGTAAGTAGAGTTGTATAGAGAGGAAAGTCTGTGAAGTAGTGGAGAGCTCAGCTGAATTACTTGAAAGCCATTATGAGGACTAAGGTTTTACTCTCTATGAAAAGGAGAATTTTCCAGTTATTTTCTCTTTTCTTTTTTTTTTTTAAAGGTGCATTAGGCTGTAGTTTTAATATACAGTTCAACTGTGAAATCCATCAGAAGCACCGAGCAGAGTATGAGACATAAGCAGCAAAGTGAATTGTCCTGTAGCCCAAGTGATACAGTGAATTTGCTTTAAAAGATGTTGAAAACTAGATTCTCTACTGTATTCTCTTTTTTTTTAAATTATTTTTTATTGAGTCATAACTGTGTACAATAATTCAGTCATGGAGTACAGTGTGCGGGCTTCACATACAATCGGAGATATTTTTATCAACCTGATTAATATAACATTCATGATATTTTCTCATTTA
>CAUYRH010121460.1:0-33757 GCA_963574655.1 Perodicticus potto | reverse complement strand
TCAATGTCTTTATATAGTGATTAAGAAAATGCTATGAGGGCTATCTCTCACAGTACAATCTAAATGTTTCTGATTGTATATGAAGCACATTCTGCCCTATGATTGCACCAATGTACACAATTATGATTTAATAAAATTATTAAAAAAAAAAAAAAAACATTATGGAACTCCTTCCAACCTGCAGGACAAATGGCGAACTTCCTGAATATCTAAAGACATTTAACATATCAACAAAAAACTTAACATGATAGAAAAACATACAAAGTTCACAAACAGCAGTTTATAAAATGAGAAATACACTTGGCCAACAACCATGTGACTAAATGCACAGCCTTTCTAATAATGAATGTCATGTAAATTAAAAAAACAGTGAGATTCCTGTTTGGGTTTTGTCGTGTGTCTGTGTGTGTGTGTGTGTGTACGTGCGCGCGCGCATTTGTTGGTTATTGTCCTCATTATCGATAAGAGTGTGGGAAACTAGAAAGACTATGTGTGCAGCTGGTGAGAATGTAAATGGATAAACATTTATGGAGAGCAATTTGTCCATATCCTTCAGTACTTTACGTATGAATCCTCCCTTTAGCCCAGAATTTCCATTTCCAGGGATTAATACTACATAAACAGAAATATATGTGCAAAGATGTATGCAGAAATTTTTGGACAAAGATGATTGATGCAGTGTTGTCTCTGACAGGCAAAAAATGAAAGCCACTTAAAAGGCCATCAGTAGAATTTGGTTTAAGGATGAGATTTTTCCCTCACTTTAAAAGAATGAGTTAGATTCATATGCAATAACATAAAAGATGTGCTAAATATAATAGGTGTAAAAATAATGTTGAAGAACTATGTGAATAATAATGAGCCCACATTTTCTGGCCCTATGTATGCAAAACTAATGTCTAGAAGGAAACATAAGAAATTACAAAGGAGTTACTTCTGCTGAAGGGAATAAGGGAAAGAAGAGAAAGGATATTTACTTTTCACTCTGTATCATTCCATATCTTTGAAGTTTTTTTCATAATGAGTATGCATTGCTATTTAAATCACAAACTAATAAAAGCAGTTGAAGTTTTAAAATTTAAGCCTTTTAGTCTTTATTAAGAGTCTTTTAGGCTCGGCGCCTGTGGCTCAACGGGCTAAGGTGCCAGCCACATACACCTGACCTGGCAGGTTCGTATCCAGCCCCCGCCTGCCAAACAACAATGACGGCTGCAACCAAAAAATGGCCAGGCGTTGTGGCGGGTGCCTGTAGTCCCAGCTACTTGGAAGGCGGAGGCAAGAGACTCGCTTGAGCCCAGGAATTGGAGGTTGCTGTGATCTGTGATGCCACAGCACTCTATCCAGGGTGACAGCTTGAGGCTATATCTCAAAAAAAAAAGTATCAATATTGGCTCATTAGTTGCAATGAACATAATAAAATTCTGTTTATAAAAAAAAAAAAAGTCTTTTAAAAATCCAGGGGCGTAATTACGTTATATAAAAGGAAAACCTAGATCACATAATTAAAAACAGAATATGCTCTACATTATTTTAAAACTTTATATCTAAATAGGCACATAGAAAAATGCTAAGTTGGCTGCAGTAGCTCACATCTATAACCTAACAATCTGGGAAGTCGAGGCAAGAAGATCAGTTGAGCTCTGGAGTTCAAGACCAGCCTGAGCAAGAGTGACACACTGTTTCTACTAAAAATAGAAAAAATTAGCCAGGTTTGTGGCATGCACATGTAGTCCTGGCTACTTGGGAGGCTGAGGTGGGAGGATCGCTTGAATCCAGGAATTTGAGGTTGCTGGGAGCTAGGCTTATGCCATGACACTCTAGCTTGGGGCAACAGAGTAAGGCTCCTTCTCAAAAATAGATACATATCCTAGCAGGAAACACCCCAAAATGTTAATGGTAATTAATTACCTCTAGTACTACTGTTATGACTTTTTATTTACTTCTCTTTATTCTATTTTTTCAAATTTTTCAAAATTGATATTATATATAATCAGAAAAAAATTAATCAATTCAGAATTTGCTTAGCAAATTTTATGCCCTACACCAGACTAAGAATCAAGAAGAAAGAAGATGTGGGACATAATCCCTTCTCTCTAACAATTTGCAGTCTGTACATACAGTTAAAACAACTGTACGGATAGAGCTGTGTACATTCAGAGCCAGTTCACGCTGAGATCAAGAGGACAGCAAAGAGCCAAGTGCTAAACTGAATCTTATCAAATGTCAAAATGTATAAGAGGGACAATGCAATTAATGGGACAACAGAAAGGGAAGAAGAAACCTCCCACCTAATAGCACCTAATAGCACCTCCCTAACCAAACAACCATGGCAACAGCCTTGGGAAAGAATTGGAGAACTCTCTTCCATTGACAGAGTCAGAACTTGATGTGTGCTTGATTCTGGTCATGGAGAGATTCATTTCCTGAGTACCCTGCCTTCTGTGCAAACTAGAAGTGCCAGCACTTGATGCTGAATGGGACCCCTCCAGTCTCCCTGTGCCTGTGACAGACATGGCTAATCAATCTCAGCACTTCTTCCTTGTCAGAAAATCTCAATCCTTCTCAGCACAGCACTCCAAGAAGCTACTACCTATTAAGCAGAGTTGGGATCTGAGTCAAAACTGCTTGCCATCCCTTATTAAAGTGATAGTGATGATAAACTTGCATTTGAACAGAACTTGAGAATTTTACACAGCTCTGTCATAGCCATTATCTCATTTGAACAGGTGTTATTTCCTTTACTTTAAACCAAAAGGGAGGATTTAGGAGTTTCTGCAAATCACTCAATTGTCACTCTAATGAGGTGGGCCCTAGATTCTAATATGGAACCCAGTCTTCACCCCAAGCCTCTTTCTCAGAGCACTCCTATCTCACATGCCAGTATGAAAGAGCTGATCTTATCCTATTCTGAGAGCCAGTTTGGGGAGGGAAGAAACCAAAGATCCCAGGGAAGCACAGAGGATCAGGAAGGAGCATCCCCCCAGAATTAATCCCAAAAGATGAGGGATTCTCAGAACCCAGAGACTCTGGGCATAGGGACAATTTAACTGTGTAAAAAGCCAGCTCTTTTCCCCTGAAGACAACAGTAAATACACTCAGGTTCCCACCCACAACTGGTATCTGATGGGAATTCCACCAAGAATCCCATTAAGGGCAAGAACAGCCTCGACCACATGAAAGCCCCAGGGGGATTGAGCTGCACAGACTATGTCTCCATGCCTTGGGCTGACAAAGGATTGGGGCTGTTCATTCGCAGCCCCTTTTCTGCTCTCTAGTTGGGAAGGACCATCACCAGCCTGACGGTACTTCCATGGTGTCCTCCAAGTTCCAAATACCAGTGGAAAAAACAAATTGCCCATGCCACTGTCTTCCTCTGGTGCTTCAGACTCAACTCTCAGATCCCCCAGCTGCTCTGTGCTCTGAAGTTCCTCTCGTCTGACTCCATTTGGAAGCAGGTAAAGGTTAACTTCAGTAAGAAGGGGTTCCCTTCACAGAGACCTCATGTGGGTAACACATAACATCCAGTAACATCCTCCAATCCAATCCGATCTCAAAAGTGCAACAGTCCTAAAAGTGTTTTAAAACACCAGAATTAGATAGCGTGTTGAATTCAAGGTTAACATACGGATTTTTGACTTTAAAAGGCTAGATTTTCACAACAAACTCGTGTTGCTATAGGGACGGCATAAGCCTATGTAAACTTCAGGCATTCATATTCATAGAAACTCCTGAAGCAAGACCAAATGTTGGCCCTAACATTCCTATTCTTGCCAACTTCCAAATAGCGCACAAATTATGCCAAAAATAAATGGGTGTGACTAATACAAGCTTAGAACATTTTTTTTTTTAAGAATTTACCTTGAGGGCAACATTTGTTGATATAGGGGCTGGGTGTGTAGAGCATACTTCCCCCCTCTATAAATCCATCTGTTTTATTTACACTTCCTAAAAGACCCGCATGCACGTTTTTCCCATCAATTGTACAAATGCTAGTAATCACGTATCACTTCAATCTGTGCTCCAGTTCTATTTTAACACTATGTCTCTTCCTTTTTGTTTGTGTTCCATTAAGCACATACTAGAGGCAAAGCAGTAGAGAATTAACTCTTCCAGTTCCAAATACACACTCCAAGGCTGCAGAATTGTCAACAAGGGGACACCTCTGAGGTCTGCAAGCCCAGGGTAAACCCTATTACAAGCTCAGAGATGTCAAATTGGTTTCTGCTACCGACCTTCTTTCTCCTGACCCCTGCCCCAACCCCCCAGCCTCCATCCCGAATCCCTGGTTTCTCCTGTCCCAAGGTCAACCTGTCTGATGACTGAGCTCTGCCCTGAATCTACTCTATCCTGTGCTGGATACTTGCTGCTAATTACTGTAGTCACACTTCTTAATTCAACAAGCGCCAGGCGGCTGCCTGCCATCTCCCCAGTGGGATGGGTCGCCAGCTAGCTTACGCAGGTCACTAAATCGGTATTTATTTCCTGATAGGAGATGGCATTACAAGGTAGCTGTTCCAACACGAATGATAATCAACAATAATTAAAAGTGATACACCCATTCTGACTCATAGGATAGTGTTAAAAAAAAGAAAAAATCCAAGGAGAGCAGTGGAAGGAGGGGTGGGGAGAGAGAAAGAAAGACAGACAATAAAATGTTTAGTCAAAGCAGGTAAGTTTTTCATTTCAATTTAGAATATCTGGAAAATAATGTTTGCTTTTGTTTTCTTTGAATCACACAGAAGGAGTACTTCTATGTAGTGACCATAGCGAAAATCAGCAAATTTGGCTTTTCCATAAAGAAAAAAGGGGCTGAGAGGCTGAAGACCTTCACTTTCGTGTCAGGAATCAGCCCACGCTCAGAGGCTCCCTGTCCACAAAGGCCATTGTGACTATTTCATGGGTAATGCCAACTTCCAATTTCAGAAACAGAAGATCAGCTATGACCAAGGCTCTGAGCAGGAGTTTAGCCTGAGCTACTCTAATTGACAGTGGCCCGCTCGGATTCCCTGCCCCCAGCTCAGTCCTCCTCTCTAGATGGCTGGCAGCCCCACCCCACCGCCTGGACAGGTAGACAGACACTCTGGTCATCCCACTGAGCTTTATGTCCTGGCTATGTGCCTGCAGAGTGTAACTCAGGGCAGCTTCATTTTAACCATGACTGGGATTATCTGCCATCTACCCCTCTCGCCACCATCCCTCCTGCTCCCCCTGCCTAAGACAGTTTCCCCAGAATCAAACCTTGAGCCTACAATTCACTTGCCCGTTTGTCAACACAGTGCTCCCAAGAGAAACCAGGAGGGGGCTGAGGGGAACAGAACAGGAACAAGGAGAAAGCCAAGGACAGGTGCTATTGCAGGCCCAGTCCCAGCCTCAGCCTGTGTGTGAGGATACATTGTCCCACATAGAGGCAAGAGAGCTGGCCCTGCCCACTCCCACAGTTAGTCATTTGCTTCCAGCCTCCTCAGGAGGGATGTAAATCCCCAGGCACTTCTGCTGTCCGTGCAGTACCCTGAGCAGCTCCTGGGGCTCATTGGGGCCATCCTGGAGGCAGAGTGACGTGAGGCTGGACGCTGGGCTCTAAGAACAGATGGAGGCTTTGTAAGGATGCCAGTGGTGTCTATTACACTCCCAGGGAAGGGAATACTGGCAGCATTTTAAAATTAATTTTGTAAAACACGTCTTCATATGAAAATCTTGCCTAAGAAACATAGTGAAACCCCATCTTCACAAAAATAGAAAAGGTGGGCATGGTGATGCACACCTGTAGTCGCAGCTACTCAGAGGGCTGAGGCAGGAGGATCCCTTGAGCCCAGCCGTTTGAGGTTCCAGTGAGCTATAATGATGCCACTGTGCCACTGTACTCTATCTGGGCAGCAGAGGGAGATTCTGTCTCCAAAAAAAAAAAGGAGAGAGAGAATGAAAAGAAGAGAGGAGAGGAGGGCAAGGGAAGGGAAGGAACAGAAAAGAAAAGAAAAGCAGTTATGACTCAGGGGAGAGAAGAAAACAATCATACTTCCGATTGCACCTACTGAGCAAGAAAACATCAGAATGTGAAGTCTACTTAAGCAATGTCAGACTTGCACCAGGAAATAACAGTGTGGCACCTGTGTGCACCAATGCACCTATGGAGCCTTAAATGATGTTTGTCACCTTCTCTCAGGACCATCATCCAAGCACAATTATCCACCTCCCCCAGTGTGGCCCAACCTGAAGGGCCTCCCACACCCAAGACATCCTGCTGCCGTGCGACTGTCCTGCCCAGCACATCTTACCTACTTTGGCCATTTCAGGGAAGATAGAGGAAGGGAGGGATCTACAAGGGAGCCCGCGTGCCCCCAAGAAGCCTGGGGAGCAGGAGCAGCTCTGATTGATTTACAGTGGCTCTGTTGAGAAGAGTTGTCCGACTGAGCAGAAAGAGTGTGACGATCTCTTTTCCATGCCTAACACAGGTGCAGGCTGGGAAAGTAAAGGCCGTCCCTGTCCCTGGAGCACCAACCACACTGGCTTCCCAGCTACTCTTGAGAGTGGACCCTCCCTCCTGGTGTCTGTCCCTCCCATGTCACATAAACTGTTCTCACGAAACAAAAAGGAGAAAAAGAGGAATGGGTTTTAACACGCTTCTGAAGTTTGGAATTAAAAGGTATACCACAGCAATAGGGCATGTTGTTCTTCCGAAAGAAGTTGGGAATTTCAAGAATATAAGACAGAGAGAGACAGCAATTCTGAAGACACACGTGATAAACTGGCAAGATAAAAATAAAGTCCCGAGTGCAACGGAATTTCAGGAAATCCAACACCCTGTCGCACGGTGGATAGAACAGGGTTCTGGGCATTCACGGAGTGAAGCGAAGACCATTTCTAGAGGTGTAGGAGGAGGTGGGACCTGAGCTGCACCCTGGAGTTGAGTTGGATGTGGATGAGGGGAGCAAGGGAGGAAGAGCTTTTCACTAAGTGGGAAGAAGCAAAAAGAAACTGCGTTCTGGGACTGCTCGGCGAAGCCCTGAGAGGTTCCAGAGCGCGGGGGAAAGCCATGTGTCCCAGTCTGCTCCTGTCCCCCAGCCACCTTCGGAGCCCTGCACCCTCAGGACACCCTCAAAGAAGAGCAGGGCTTGATTTCCCAGCATTTGGGGAGGCCAGAGGATGGAATTTCAAGTCCTCGGGGGTCTTCCTGTGCTGGCCAAGCCAGTCCGGGAATCCGGGCCAAAACATGGCCTCCGGCTAATACTTGAACACATTCAACACCCCCCTCCCCAGCCCCCAGGAAAAGAAAGAAAATAGCCAACAAGGAAGGAGAGGCAGCAGAGGCTCCCCCTTCCACTGCAAAAGAGGAGTTGGAACAGCTACCTCCCTACAGGACAACAAATCACCCCCATAAACACCCACCAGCTGCCTCTCACCCTCTTCGTGATTTATTTTCCAGGAATTGGCCCACATTTAATAAAATGTGAACAGCAGTAAGAATACTAATCAGAGCCAGGACCTGACCGCCTCAAACCCTCCCTCCTGCCTCCCTACCAGCCCCCACCCACCCCCAGGGCCCACTGACAAGGCCGTGAGCATAACACGGAAGCAGGACTAGGAAGGGAGGCCTCGAACTTGGCCTGCAGCTCCTGTCTCCTCCCAGCTCCCCAGACTCCCCCTCACTTGCACCCCTCTCCTCTCTCTGCCGAAGCAAGCCCTTTCCCCCTCCCTTCGCCAAGCCAAATATGCAGAACCAATTCAGTTTCCAGAAGCTGAAGATCAGGTCCAAGCCGAGACTTGTTCTAAAATAGTGGAGGGAGGATGGGAGGGTAGAAGAAGAGATGTGGGAACAGAGAGGAAAATTAAGGCTCCTGGCGCCCTGTCAGGAGACAGTGAACTTGCCAACACAAAGCTTGCCGTTTTTAGAGGTTTTGGGGGGGGAGGGCAGGGAAGGAGTGAGGGGTCCTTATCCATTCTGATTTTGACAGTAACTTTTCATCCTATTCACTCATAGTGTATACTGGTAGGGATTTTTGTTTGTTTTTGGTTTATTTTTTGCTGTAAAGCAAGAAACCAATAAATAATACCTCGTTCCTAATTGCCCCAGTCACCTCAGACATGGGACTCTTTTCAAGAGGAATGGCTCTGATGGCTGTGGATTAACAACAACAACAACTCACGTTCATGAGGAGCTTTTAACTTTTCCAAGTCCTCCTCCATCCGTCATCCCGCTTTATCCTGCTGACAGCCTGGTGGTGCAGGTGGAGCAGGGATTAGCGGCGCCAGCCTCTGTCGTAAGCAGAGCAGATTACATACTCAGCAGACCTGGGGGCCCGGGAAGGGACCAACCGCCTCAGAGACATCCTCCCAACAAATTGCACCTGAAAATTCCCCTAACAACAGCAAGCGTTCCGTTTCACAACACAGATGAGGCTCAGGAAACAAATGCCCTTTGGAAAGATAACCCAACAGGCAGTGGGTCACACGGGGGCAAAGCCACCACGGAGTGGTTCCTGAGAGCAGATTTTAGTAGGGGAAGGAAATAGTACACCCGAAGGGTGCTGGAGGGAGACGTCGCTTAGGTCCCAGGTTTGCGTACGGTTGTCCCTGAGGATTGTTAACCCTATTTTATGGATAGGAGGTCACAAAGAAGTCAAGTCACCCACGCATTCACTCATTCCATGATTCAGACATGCTCTGAGGAGCTCCCACTATGCCAGCCAAGATGAAGACACAGACCCGGCCTGCAGGGACCCGCAGCGGAGCGGAGGAGGTGGCCTGACATCTTTCCCCCACCCCACCTTCCTCGTCCCCCACCCTCGCCACTCACTGTGGCAGCAGGAAGGGCCTGCTGCACTCCGTGTCCAGAGAGAAGCCTACACAGTCCAGGACAACAAAGGTAACTGATTTCAGAAGAAGATCTTACACACGTGATAGAGATTTTTTTGAGAGAGAATTCGATTAATAAAATCTTGGTCAAAAGCCAACTTCTGGAAGTCTCAGATCATAGAGTAAGTGTCACAAATGGTAAGCAGGGAAGAAGGCACAGCAGTAATAGTTTTCCCTACAATAAGCGCAGGGGACCCATCCCACGGGCTGGAAGCTTGTTCACAGAGCAGAAGAGTCTTTGTGATCTGATCATATGAGAACACTAAGCCCTGAGTGGTCTGGAGGATAGAAACCCTGGTACGTGACCCTTATCATTTTAGTCACAGAATTGGCATTTTAACTATTTCACTCCTTAGATGCAGAGAAAACTGGTTTGCTTCTCTACAGATGGCACTCTTTTTCTGTTGTTTTGTTTTGTTTTGTTACAGAGTCTCACTATGTTGCCCTCTGTAGAGTGCTATGGCATCACAGGTCACAGCAACCTCCAACTCTTGGGCTAAGCTGTTCTCTTGCCTCAGACTCCGGAGTAGCTGGGACTCAGGCACCTGCCACAAGGCCCAGCTAGTTTCTTGTTGTTGTCACAGTTATCATTGTTGTTTAGCAGACCCAGGCTGGGTTCAAACCCACCTGCCCCCATGTATGTGGCTGGCGCCCTAACCACTTAGCTACAGGCACCAAGCTGGCACTCTTTTTGGGGGGTTTGTGTCTGTTTTTCAAAAATGCCTTGGCATAACTGATTTCAAACCCAGTAAGATTAGAATTTGTGGGTGGACTATTTTTCAGTTCAGTAACTCTCTTTTTAATTGGTGGCAAAAAAACACACACACACACACACACAAAATTTTCCATCTTAGGCATTTTTAAATGTGGAGTTCAACAGTAAGTATTAAGTATATCCACATCATTGTGAGACAAATCTCCAGAACTTTTCCATCTTGCAGAACAAAAAACACTATAACGACAAATAATAACTATCCTTTGTCCCCTCCCCCAGCTCCTGGCAGCCACCCTTCTACTTTCTATAGCTATGAGTTCAACTACTTTAGGAATCTCACATAGGTGGGATTAAATAGTATTTGTCCCTTTGTGTCCGGCTTATTTCACTGAGCAGAATGTCTTCAGGGTTTATCCATGCTGCAATGTGTGCCAGGGTGTCTCTCTTCTTTAAGGCTGAATAATATTTCATTGTACCTACATACCACATTTTCTTTATCTGTTCATCCACTGATGAGCATTGGGTTGTTTCCACCTCTTGGCTCTTGCAACTAACACTGCTATGAACACGAGTGTGCAAATATCTCTTCAAGACCCTACTTTTAATTCTTCCCAGAAATGGAATTCTATTTTCAATTTCTTGAAAAACTGTCACACTATTTTCCATAGTGGTTGCCCCATTTTACATTCTCATCACCGTCCACAGGGTTTCAACTTCTCCACTTTCTTATGGGCACTTGTTATTTCCTGTTTACTTTTTATAGTAGTTATGTGATGGCTCATTATGGTTTTCATTTCTATTTTTCTGATAATTAGTGATATTGAACATCTTTTCATATGCTTTTTGGCCATTTGTAACTCAGTAACCATTTGTTAAAGCATTGATTTTTTTTTGTTTTGTTTTGTTTTGTTTTTGAGACAGAGCCTCAAGCTGTCACCCTGGATAGAGTACCATGGCATCACAGCTCACAGCAACCTCCAATTCCTGGGCTCAAGCCAGTCTCCTGCCTCTGCCTCCCAAGTAGCTGGGACTACAGGCGCCTGCCACAATGCCCGGCCATTTTTTGGTTGCAGTCGTTATTGTTGTTTAGCGGGCCTGGGCTGGATTCGAACCCGCCAGCTCAGGTGTACATGGCTGGTGCCTTAGCCCGTTGAGCCACAGGTGACGAGCCTAAAGCATTGATTTTTGAAGCTCTGAAACCTAGTTTCCCTATTTTAAGGCAAATTTCACCTACCATCTTTCAAGCAGGATGTTCCAATGAAAAACAGGCAGTTTCTGTTTTTGACCTTAGCATACAACTAAAGCAGAGTTTCTCAACTTCATCACAGTTGGCATGTTGGGCCTGATAACTCTTTGCTACCAGGAATGTCCTGTGATTGGTAGGATAATCGGCATTGCCACCTAGATGCCAGTAGCATTGAGACCAACTGGGTTAGAATTTGTAAACTAACGTGTTTAAGATGGCCAACATAACAATTTTAGATGTTTGAGTTGTCATTAAAAACTTTGTATATATCACCTAAAAATTTAGATTCCCAGCTTCTTTTGAGGAAGCAGAGGATCAGGCCATCTTGGGCTGACATTCTCACATAGCAACACCTGGCTGGGTTGAGTAACTACTGCCCCACCCAAATTTGACCTTGTACCCTTAATACAGCCCATAAAACAAAATCTGTCTGAATGCCAGATAAAGATGACTCCAGTTTCTCAAGTAAAATTATTCTGATTTGCCTGAGTTCTCCTATAAGTATTCATAACATTAAATCCTGAGCACAGTGAATAAAACTGTGTGAACTGTTTTTCTGTCTCTCTCTCTCTCTCTCTCTCTCTCTCTCTTTCTCTCTCTCACACACACACACACACACACACACACACAAAACAGCAAAGTTTACAGAGAAAAAAACTGGACTAGAAGTTGGGAGAACAAGGGTTTAAACCATGCTGACCTGGGCTTTCTGTAACTTGCAGTCAAAAAGATCCTAAATCTGTGACTTAGAGTAATCCAATTCAAGAAATAGTCCTGAATAGGCTTTCAAATGCCTACTGCATGAAAGATTTCAAGTTCAGCCCCAGAATGCATCTGGGCCCCAGGTTCCTTAACTAACCCTTACTGAACAGGTGAGCTCTAACCATCTATCACCTACACAGAAACACAATACAGAAAAATCCTGCTGTTCCAGAATAACCAAACCAGGAAAAGGCAAAAGATGAACAGCTATGATTAGTGGCCAGAAGACACTATGGAATCATTTTAAATAAATATAGTTGTATTTTTTTTCACATGTACGCAGTTCTGCACCCTGGGCTGTAATAGACACTGGTTGATATGGTATATATGGGGGTACAACCCCCAGGTCCCTCAACATGTCAGGACCTTATACCCAGCTGTGGGAGTATAGCCTTCCAACTCCATAACAGCTGCAGAGAGAGGCCTTGCCCACAGCCCACATCTGATGGCTGACCTCATACATAGAAAGGCCTGGCCATTTCAACCCATGCAGGATATGGAGGGCCAATACTTGCCCCAGAACTCTCCAAGGCCAATGGCTAGCCAAGGCTTTATCAGGTCTGCATTATTACAGTTCAACTTCTTCTTTCCAATACTGCTTCCTCCCCGTTCTCTTCACAGAAATTGAACCCTAATAACATTCTGCACAAACCTGGTCTCGGCATCTGCTTCTGGAGGGCACACACTTGAGCAGTTGGCTATGGCTGGATAGCCACATGCACACGTACGTGTGTATGAGAGTTTGGTTAGGGACCCACCTTTCCCACTTGACCCAGGCGTAAATCCTGATTAGTCTGTAGCTCGAACTAGTCAGCGTGAGCCTGTTCACCTCACGGCTGAATGGTTTGGGAAGGGATTGTGATCCAATGCTGACCAATGAGAAAGCCTGCAGAGGAGTTTCTGAGAAATGTGTCCTCAATGATAAAAAGTAACACACAGGGAGAATTTTCTCTCGCTGGACACAGTCATATCTGTTTTGATGACAGAACCCTGGTAGCCATCTTGGTACAGGGAGAAGGCACCTAGCACACTGTGAGGGCAAACTGGAAAGAATGGGGGACCCTGGTGGTGGAGTTTTGAGGTGCTTATTTTAGAAACAATTCTGAAGTTACCCTATGCAAGATGACAAATCGTCCAGAAGGGTCTAAACCATTCTGACCAGGGCTTTCTGTAACTTGCAGTCAAAAGGATCCTACTCAATGTACAAGCAAATCGAAGATACTCTTACGGGGTCTTTTTTTTTTTTTTTTTTGAGACAGAATATCAAGCTTTCACCCTCGGTAGAGTGCCGTGGCATCACAGCTCAAAGCAACCTCCAACTTCTGGGCTCAAGCGATTATCTTGCCTCAGCCTCCCAAGTAGCTGGGACCACAGGTGCCTGCCACAACACCAGCCATTTTTTCTGTAGTTGTTGTTGTTGTCAATGTTGTTTGGCAGCCTGGGCTGGATTTGAAACCCCCAGCTCCAGTGTATGTGGCTGGCACCTTAGCTGCTGAGCTATAGGCACTGAGCCAGGGAGTTCTGATGTTTTTACACTTGATCTTAGTCAAAAGGCTGAGAAGGGGTAAGTTCTGACTTTTTTGAATAAAGAGATAATATGTTTGGGTAGCCTAAAGGAGGTTAACACTGCCAGCCCTGGTATATGTGGCCAGCACCCTAGCTGCTGAGCTAAAGGTGCTCAGCCCTTGCAGGGTCTTTTTAATGACTACATTAAAACTCATAAATACCATGCCAGTTTTTTGTATGTACATGAGGTAATTAGAAGTTTGTTATCAAGAGCAATTTAAATATGCCTTTGAAATCCCGTTTTGCTTACAGTGTCTTAGAAGAATTTGCCAAGCAGAGATAAATTTCATTCCAATTCTTGCTAATTATTATTGATTGTCAAAGTATTTCAAGTCCAAGGTAATAGCCTGGCAACTAAGGCTTCCCAGTGCAATATATCCAATATGGCTGACCCAGCCTGTGCACATAACTGGTGCCCTGAAAATCCGGAAGGACTATTTCTGAGAAGAAAGCCAGAATTCATTGACTGATTCCCTAATGACTACATTAAAAAGGGTTCTTCTGGGTGGCGCCTGTGGCTCAGAGGAGTAGGGCGCCGGCCTGATATGTCGGAGGTGGCAGTTTCAAACCCAGCCCCAGCCAAAAAACAAGGGTTCTTCTACAAACAGGGAGTACCTTCCCCTGTCCCAGAGAGGAGGGGAGGTTCCTGCTGTGTTTTCCATAGATATAATTTGTTAATGATACATACTAAGCCATTAAACTTCTTGTGGACTGACAGAAAGCAAAATTCTACAATAAATGGAAAAAACACAGATTTCTGTGCACATAGCCACATCTGCAGGTCAGGGTGGGCAGTTCCCTTGTGATCTGCCTGGGCCAGCAGGGCTCCAGCTCTCTGGCTGTCTTCCATCTCCACCAGCTTGTGGGTTCCAGGATCTGGGCTCAGAGACTGTTCCCTATGCCAATTCCCCTTGGCAGGAAAGACACTTTCTGGCAACACCATTGCTATTCCCAGTCCTTCACCCCTGCCAACCTCCTCATGTTTTATCTATTTTTATTTGAATTGGTGATCAAGGGATTAACCCAGCTTATACAAATTCCACCTTCCAAAAGCCATTATGGTGTAGTTGCAATTGTGATATTTCACTCTCCAAATGAATCGAATTGGATTTTAATGACAGTAGACTCCATTAAGCAACACCTGATTGGGTCATTTCCTGGAAATTTCATCTTCATCGTTTTCTCCATCCCGTTACCAAAAAACACACAGCAGGAGAGCTATGAAAGGCTGTTGCCAACTACGTGGATCGTACTTGAAATCATGGTCACATGTCCTTCTGTTTCTAACAAGTCAGATGTCTCAGTTTCAGCCATTCATTCCTCAGGACACCCTCAACACAGTGTCAACATCCACTGTAGGTTACTTAGTAGTTGTAGGGGACTATAATTCTCCACAAGAAACTCTCATGCAGAGTGTATAATATAAATGTAATTTTCTTTTTCTTTTCTTTTCTTTCTTTTTTTTTTTTTTTTTAGAGATAGAGTCTTACTTTGTCACCCTCGGTAGAGTGCAGTGACATCACAGCTCACAGCAACCTCCAGCACTTGGGCTTAGGCAATTCTCTTGCCTCAGCCTCCCAAGTAGCTGGGACTATAGGCACCCACCACAACACCCAGCTATTTTTTTGTTACAGTTTGGCCAGAGCCGGGTTTGAACCCGCCACTCTCAGTATATAGGGCTGGCACCCTACTCATTGAGCCACAGGCACCACCCTAAATGTAATTTTCTATATTTATTAGAATTTATTTTAAATAACATTAAAGCATTTTCACCTTAGAATGGAAAAGTCAACTTAATTTTATGTTTATTTATGTAACCTGACTTGAAGCTGTATAAGTCCAGGGAAGAACAAAATATTACTCTGTGAAATCAATCTAAAAATGTCTGGTTTTGGCTCAGCACCTGTGGCTCAAGCGGCTCAGGCACCAGCAACATACACCTGAGCTGGTGGGTTCAAATCCAGCCTGGGCCCCCAAACAACGATGACGGCTGCAACCAAAAAATAGCCGGGTATTGTGGCGGGCACCTATAGTCTCAGCTACTTGGGAGGCACAGGCAGGAGAATCACTTGAGCCCAGGAGTTGGAGGTTGCTGTGAGCTGTGATGCCACTGCACTCTACCCAGGGTGACAGCTTAAGGCTCTGTCTCAAAAAAAAAAAAAATGTCTGGTTTATCCTCTGACATCGACAAGTAGCTCACACTCCTTTCTCCAAAGAGGTGTATTTAGGATTTAACAGAGTACTACAATACAAGTCCTTGAGGGCCAAGATATGCTTGTCTTGTCCCTGCTGTAATTCTAGGGCTGCACGATGTCCACCATGTAATAGGTGACCAACACATACTTATTGAAAGAACAAATACAGTAGGTGAAGGCTTGAGAATACCTGAGACGTATGCAGGCTGTGGATAAACAACCATGATGGTGCATCCAACCTGCTGATCTGCTCTCCATTTCACACTAGTAATTGGTGCCTACATTAGAAGAGGAAAAATGGGGAAAAACATTCTACATAAATGATTGTACACGTACAAGAGAGAATGGGGGAGGTGAAGAGAGCATTTTTTAAAAAGGCAACTTTGTCTTTCACCCTTCCTTCAAACCTAACTACTCTGATTTAGATTCCATTTCTCTAAAACTCTTCTCAAAATGAAACCCAACAATTTCAATTAACACTTTCAATTAACCAATTTCTTTCTTAAGAAAGAGTCAAACCACAAGTGAACTAGGAGATAACATAGATTTATACCACCACTAGCACCCATCAAAAGCAACATTTGGTCTTTGTTCCTATGTAGCTGATTTGAACTCATCTAATGCTAATATGAACTTATTTTTCTAAAGGTATTTACTGAGCACCTACTGTGTGTAATACCTTTAAGTGACACAGAAGTTGAAAAAGTATGAGCTATGGACTTACACTACCCAAGGAACTTACAGTTTAGCTGGGGAGGTAAGCCACATGTGGAAATAGCTGTAAAACGCCACAGTGACTGATCCAACAAGGCAAAGCGTAAACACAGACAAGTTAATGGGTAGAAAATAAGGGCTACACTTTAGAAAATTGCATAATAAATCTCCCTCTTACTAAAGAGAGCAAGTCAAGATAAAAAATATTTTAAGATAATCCTAACTAATAAATTATAATATTTTAATGGGCAGCTACAAAATTATTTTATTATTAAAAATGCTACATTAAGGGTGTTAAATGTGAAAAGATAGATTCCCAAATTTCTTAACAAAAGAGGGATTTTATGACCCCATGCTATTAGGTATTTAAGAAGGTGCTATTTGCTTTTTATAGGAAGTAACTGTTCATGTATTACTTCTATAACCTAAATAATTTTTCTAATATTTAGGGACAAAGCCAATTTAGTTTTCTAATCTCCTCCTGAAGTCTAGTTGGTATTCTTTCTCAACATTCTTCATGTTAATAGGGCACATTAAACTGAATTTGGGCAAACATTAAGAACAGAATATTTGAATAATAACCTTCTTATGTTTTGATAAGTGCTCCTTCACATACTGTAAGACAAAGCACGACAAGTTGGAAAATAAATGAATTCTGACACATCAAAAGCATTTTCCTACCTCTGATATTTTATCTGTTTGTGGTCTGGATTTTGAAACACTGGAGAATGTTATCATGAATCCCAAACATAATTAAGTGTTTCTAGAAAAGAGACATCATTATTTGATAGCATAAATGGCTTTGGTATGATATCCAGTGTCATTTCCCCTACTCTGTTCTTATAAGTCATCCTAATTGAACAGTTAGAGGACACTCAGGCCCTGTCCACACAGGCAAAATCAGAAATGGCATTAAAGCTATGATAGAACATCCTGCTAAAAGATTACTCCTACCGGGTAATTAAATCAAAAGCCAGACTTAAAAGAGGAGGAGAAGTACTAATCTCATACTCTTCTCCCATAAAGAAAATGACATCACCATGAAGCACAAAGGGTTTGTTTTTCATAAGGTACAGAACAACAAAAGGATCAGGCTCACATCCTAATCGTCTCGATTTCGCTCCCAATGGAGGCTAGGGCCGGGAACTCTGAATATGTCACCCTCTCAGGTTAATACCAATTCATTCCAACTACAAGATTAATACACACACACTGGGAGAAACACGGCATACCTATAAATATCCCTGGGTACTGGTTTTTGTTTAAATAACTATTTTACTTGGTTACTTACTAGCATCCTAAACAGAATTTGTGGAAATTTTTATATCTACTCACAACCATTCTGGCCTCCGTGGGGGGCTACAAACAGCTGGAAAACAGGTGCCTCAGAAAGTTGCCATCTGCCTGGGCCTGTGACCAGCATACAAATATTCAACTCCTTGAACTAAAGCACA
The DNA here is from genome assembly GCA_963574655.1 of Perodicticus potto. NCBI lineage: Eukaryota > Metazoa > Chordata > Mammalia > Primates > Lorisidae > Perodicticus > Perodicticus potto. Next base: position 16,255 of record CAUYRH010121460.1, on the reverse strand, counting down.
GAAATAATAAAAAGAGAAATTCCTCTATGCCTGTTTCTTCCTTCCTGAACAGCAACCTCCCCCTCCTTGAAGAATCTTCAATGGCAACACTATCAGCAAAGGCCAAAAAGGACTCTGAGTTTGCAGCAGCCCTGCACACCTCTTCATCTTAATTCCTGGGGACGCCTGGCCTACTGAGGAATGCTAATGGAGATCTACTCACTTCTTGATTCAAACTGCCATTTCCACCATGGGATATAGTCTGAGCACCCCCACCCACCAGGATTCTAAGTTATCCACATCCTCTTTGTAATAAAACCTCTGCATCATCTGGGAAGACTTGGACCTACACACAGAGAGGTAAGCAAACCAGGCCTAAAAGGATCTTTTATAAGATACAACAGTGCTGTGGAAGAGAAAACTCTGCATGGTACAATCCATGGATTGTCAAAAGGCTGTGCCCACCTCAGAACTAGAGGAGTTTCAGAAAAGACCCATCGTACCCTATTTGTCTGAGTCCACTTAGACCTAGATGATTTGGGGGTTATTGTTAGAGGGCTGGACATTGAGATCAAGGCACTGCACCCACACGTAGGCACATGTGCTGATAATGGCGGCCTTCGACAGCCCAAGGGAAAGAGAATCTGGGGACCTATGTCCAGCTTTGTGTCAAAGAGTCTGAGGAGGAAACACGGCAGAGAATTGGATATAACACAAAATTTACCACTCAGGCCCAAGAGAAGTCAAACAAAGCTTCCTCAGAGAGACAGGCTACAGAGAGACAATGAGGGCAGGCAACCCTGGCAGAACCAGACCATCTACGGTGAGTGAAAATAGCCATCACCTGCGGAGGAGAAGCCCCTTCTGGCCCAGATCACAGAGACGAAAGCAGACCCAGGAGGTCACTGCTTCACTGCCCCTCTCCCCACCGACTACAGTTAAAATTCTCATAGAAAATTCTCCTAGAACACAAAAGGAACTACCTGAAGGCTCTGAATGTGAGCAACAGGAGGCAGCTCAGAGAGGGAAGTAAAAACGTGAAGAATATTCAGTACAGCAAGGACTTCGCTGAGGTTTTTTTTTCCTTTCCTTCCTTATCTTCCCACTAAATTTAACCCAAAGGGACACAGTTGTAGAACCATGAAGCAGGCATAAACAGCGAAACGCCAAGAGAAACTTCTATTTTCTGATCAGATGACTGAGAAAAAGACTCCTCTGAACCTGAGAGTATGGAAAGAATACCCTTTTTTCCCCTAGTCTTAGCACTTTTTTAATTTCAGGTTGATATGAAAGTACATTCACTTAGGCTACATTACTTGCATTTGTAAGGTGAAGTTCAAATTCTGAGTTGCAGATGAGTCCTTCACCCAGGAAGTATGCTATAAACCTACCTTTTTTAAAAAAACAAAACTTATTTCTTTTTTGTCCCAGTTCTGACCTAAGGCCAGTCCCAGTTTTTGAGCTGCACTATCACCATGCCCAGACATTAATAACCTGTCTCTCTGGCCACAAGAAATGGAGACATTGTGGTCTGAAGGATGTGGAGAAAATCCCTGTAATTTTTTTCTTTCTCTTTTCTCTCATTACATTGAACTTGGGGGCTTCCCCGGCTGTGCAGAATTGTGTGGGAGAATTAGAGGACAGAGTGAACACTGAGACAAACCCATCTTTCTGGCCAGAAGAATGAGGGAAAGGAGTTCTGGAAGGGGAAGACTGTGAGGCCAGTTACAGAGAACAGAAAGCCAGAGGAAGGAATCCCCTAATTCTAGGTCTGAACCAACACAAGTCAGAGCTGCACATATGTGAAGCAGACCCAGAGACATCTGTCAAAGGCTTTGAGAACCAGCCAAGTCCCAAGCTTATCCCTAAGTGTCACATGTTCAGGGAAGGCCAAACAGCATTTAAAAAGCAAGGAAAACAACCAGTATTGGATTCATTGCACACAGAATGTGCACTAGAACTCCCAGTCTGAACCTCATAGAGATGGTTGCCTGCCAGCAAACAAACGCAAGTCCTCAACATCCTCCAGAGGATTTCAACAGTACTCAGAGTCATGTAACAGAATATTCAGAATATCCAGTATAAAACCCAAAACTGCTCAACATGATAAAAACAGGAAAATCTAACCAAATCCCAAGGGAATAAACAATCAACAGATGCCAGTCCCAAGATGACTCAGGTGCTCGAATGGTAAGGTATGACTTTAGAACAGCTACTATAACTGTGCAACGCAATCATGCTGTGTAAGTAAATGCTATTAAAATAATTTAAAGGGTAGACCTTCTTAGCAGGGAAAATATAAATTTTTATTTACAAGAACCAAGTAGAAAACTTTAATCTGAAAAATACATTATGTTAAAGTAAAAAAAATTCAGTGAATGAGTTCAATGGCATAATGCAGATGACATAGGAAGAGTCAGTAAACTTTTAGATAAATAAGGGGGAACTATCTAGTTTGAAGCACAGAAAAACATGAGTTTTCAAAAAATGAGCAAAGTCTCAGGAACCTGCTAGACAATATCAAAAAGTCTAACATTCACTACATTAGGGTCCCAGAAGAAGAGAAAAAGATTGATACAGAAAAAAAAAAATACTTGAATAAATAATGGCTAAAATTTTTCCCAAAGTGATGAGTGTTTTATCATTTATGTTTTAAGTGATAAAACATAAATTTACAAATTCAAGACCTCAACCGAACCCCAAACAGGATTAAGCTAAAGAAAAATACCCAATGCATCCTGATTATACTGCTAGAAAAATAAAAATAAAAATAATGAAAATGTCTTAAAAGCGGCCAGAGAAAAGCAACAGATTACATTTAGGGAATAAATAACTGCAGACTTTTCCCCAGAATCAGTGAAGGCCAAAAAGTAGTAAAATATTTTTAAAGTGCTGAAAGAAAAGAACTGTCAACACAGAATTCCATAGTCAGCAATAATATCCTTCAGGGATGGAAGGAAATAAAGACTTTTTTTGGAGTAAGGAAAACTAAAAGAAATACTAGAGAAATACAAAAAGCTGAAAAGAAATGATACCAGATGAATCTTGGAACTACATGAACAAAAGAAAAGTAACAGAAATAGTAAATGCCTGGGTCAATGTAATAGAGTAATTTTTCCTCTTAGATTTATTGAAATATTTAGGACTGCTGACTGCAAAATTATAACATCATCTGGTAGGGTTTTCAATGTATGTAGATACAATATATACAGTAAGTATAGAGTTAAGGTGAGTGTGTAAAGGGAGCAAATAAGCAAAGGTGATAAACAAAAGCCAAGTAAGAAAATCCTAAACACTAAACCAGTCATGTAAAATATGAGTGGTTTAAACATGCCAATTAAAAGATAAATAATGTCAGATCGAATATCTTTTATAGACCCAACTATATCCTATCTATAAAAAAAAAATTAAGTATAATTATAAAAATGGGTTAGGGATAAAATGATGGGAAATACATACCATGCAAATATTAACTTCAAAAAATTGGCACGGCTTTATTAATAAAAGAAAAATTCAACTTCAGAACAGGAAATTTACCACGGACAAAGAGACATGACATAATGATGAGAAGACATAATAAACCTAAATGTTTATGCACCTAACAACAGAGCCTCAAAACATGAAGCAAAAACTAGTAAAAAAGAAAAATACATCAAAGAAGATACTTGGATAATGAATAAGCACATAAAAACGTGCTCGGCGTCATAAGTCAATAGGATAATGTCAATAATGAGATACTGCACGTCTATGAGAACACTCCTACCCGCCCCACCAAAATCTGACATTACCAAAAACTGGCAAGGGTGTGGAGCCCCTGGAACTCCCACACACTGATGGCAGGAATGCAAAATGGTAGAGCCATATTTGAAATCAATTTGGCATCTGGTTATAAAATTAAACTTACTATATGACTCAGTAGTCCCATTTTTAGGGATTTATCCTAAAGACGAAGGGCTATAATTGCTCAAAATCTTTACATGAATCTTTATAGAAGCTTTATTCATAATCTCCAAAACTATGAACAACCCAAATATCCTTTAGCTAGTATGCTCAAACAAACTGTGGTACACCCATGCAATGGAACACTACTCGACAATAAAAAGGAACAAACTATTGATGAATCTGGATGCATTATGGGAAGCTAAAGAAGCCATACTCAAAAAGCAACATACAACATGATTCCATTTGGGTCTAGACATCCTGGAAATGGCAGAATTGCCACAAAGCCAAGAACACAGTAAGTAAAGCAAGCAGACAGCCCTCAGAATGGGAGCGGATATTTGCAGATTATGCTTCTGACACAGGTTTAATAACCAGAATCCACAGAAAACTCAAACTTATTAATAAGAAAAGAACAAGTAATCCCTTTTCATTGTGGGCGAGGGACTTGAACAGAAGCTTCTCTGAAGAAGATAGGCACATGTCCTACAGACACATGAAAAAATGCTCATCATCTTTAATCATCAGAGAAATGCAAATCAAAACCACTCTGAGATATCATCTAACTTCCGTAAGAGTGGCTCACATAACAAAATCCCAAAACTACAGATGTTGACATGGATGTGGTGAAAAGGGAACACTTCTGCGCTGCTGGTGGGAGTGCAAGCTAATACGTCCGTTTTGGAAAGAAGTATGGAGAATACCCAGGGATCTAAAAGTAGACCTGCCATTTGATCCTGCAATTCCTCTACTAGGTATATATCCTAAAGACCAAAAATCACTTTATAACAAAGATACTTGCACCAGATTGTTCATTGCAGCTCAATTCATAATAGCCAGTCATGGAAGAAGCCCAAATGCCCATCAACCCATGAATGGATTAATAAATTGTGGTATATGTATACCATGGAATATTATGCAGCCTTAAAAAAGATGAAGACTTTACTTCTTTTACATTTACATGGATGGAGCTGGAACATATCCTACTTAGTAAAGTATCTCAAGAATGGAAGAAAAAATATCCCATGTACTCAGTACTATTATGAAACCAACTTACAATCACTCACACTTTCACATGAAGAATAGATCACAACTATGGCCCAAGATGAAGGAGAGAGGAGGGGGGATTGAGATGGGAGAGGGGAGGTCAGATCGAGGGAGGGTGAATGGTGGGATCACACCTGTGGTGCATAATGCAAGGGTACATGTCGGATCTATTAGTACAGAGTATAAATGTCTTAACACAATAATTAAGTAAATGAGATGAGGTATATATTAACCAGTGTGATATAAGCATTCCTAATTCTATATGAAATCAGCACATTGTACCCCATGCATTAATGTATACATGATCTATGTGTTTATGATTTAATAAAAAAATAAAAATAAGAAAAAAACAAAAAAAAAATTTCTCCCTTTAAAAATAAATATGAATTGAAGAATATCTCTAAAACTAACTCAAGCTTACCTTTGGCTAAAACTGACTATAATACTTGGTTAGAATGTAAATAACACTATTGTGTTATTTTGGTTTGAACTAAAAATAATCATACATGTGAAGAATGTTTATTGCTCCCCAAATTTTCTTTCTGACAACTATTCCCACGATTATTCTTCTCACAGTAAAATCACATGTAATTTAAAAAATGAAGAAGAGATCAGTGGTTGCCAGGAGTCGAGGGTGGGAAAGGAATTGATGTCAAAGTGACAGCAGGAAGGAATCTAGGAGGGGATGGAACTGTGTCTTGATTGTGATGGTGGTTACATGATTCTATGCATTTGTCAAAGCTCATTGACCCAAATACAGGAAAAGAAAATAACGCTACTGTATGTACACCTTAGAATAAATGTTGTTTAAAAACAGTGTGATCAGGGCAGTGCCTGTGGCTCAAAGGAGTAGGGCACCAGCCCCATATACCGGAGGTGGTGAGTTCGAACCCAGCCCCGGCCAAAAAAAAAAAACAGTGTGATCAGTCTATTAGGTCTAAAGCAGTGGTTTTAAAGTCTGGAATCACCTGGGAACCCCAATCCAATTAAATCAGAATCTCAGAAGGTATGACTGAGGCATCAGTACGTAGACTCCTAACTTCACAGGCTGTTTCCTTTTGCTGCTTTGTAATTATTTGTGACAACTGGCCAGCTAGAGCGACTAGGTTGCTAGCGGGCAGAGAAGCTCAAGCCACATTATTTCTCTTTACCACGATCAGTAATTCAACATCATAAGCCTCATACAAATCCAGAATTTAGTAAAATGTCACTCTTACCATGCTCAAAGTTTTGTTTTGTTTTGTTTTTCGAGGCAGAGTCTTAAGCTGTCACCCAGGGTAGAGTGCTGTGCTGTCACAGCTCACAGCAACCTTAAACTTCTGGGCTTAAGCAATTCTCTTGCCTCAGCCTCCCTAGTAGCTGGGACTACAAGCACTTGCCACAACGCCCGGCTATTTGGGGAGTAATTGTCATTGCTGTTTGGCAAGCCCTGGCTGGATTCAAACTGGTCAGCTCCGGTTATGTGGCTGGCTCCCTAGCCGCTGAGCTACAGGTGCTAAGCCACCATGCCCAAAGTTTTTAGGAGGTATCCGTGGATCTTGTTTGAGTGTTTTTTCAAACCTGATATAAAAATAAAGTACAGTTTCATTGGGGCACATTTTACACTGTTGTACCTTTGCCTAATCTGTAATTTTGATGAGTAAATTCTCACAGAAGCAGTTGGGAAGCTCCCTGCATTTCTCTCTCCCATTTGCATCTATTTTGTTTACATCTCCTAAAGGCTGCTTCCAATCTGCTACCCTAAATTGTTCTTCAGCTTTGCTTTGAGGGAGCACTAACTCAATTAGCTGAGTTGGAAAACCTTGGATCATAGGTCATAAGTGTTTGTTGGAATTCCTTGGTGGGGGTCTTGAATTGGGGGTGAGGGTATCCAGATACTAGAGCCCTAAACTCAGATTTGGCCCAAGGTGTATACACTATGTCAGGATCCCCTCTCCTTTCATTCTAAAAGAAGCAATTACTATTTTATCTTCTCCTCTAGCTATTTCTGATCCTTTTGTGGTTTGAGGTAAGGGAATAGGGGAGGGAGGAGGGGAAAGACGAAATCAAACAGACAAGGATATTCCGAGAGCAGAAGGTTAGGAGGAGCAGAAGGAGAGATAGTTTGGGGTGACTTCCTGATTCCAGAAGCAGCTTCTGCTGGTTTCTTTAATTCCAAGACAGTCTCTAGTATCTCCTTAGTAACTTTCTGGAGGGAGGCAGATTTATCATTCTTTCTTTTGGATGATCCCAAGTGCCAGTTACAGTGTGACCCACTATTCATTTTTCTTGATTCAGGAACCTAATTTCTCTATGCAGGAAAACCAATTCGGGAATACTGAAAGTTCGGCATTTTGGAAACGTCAGACCGAGGTCGTCCTTAGTAAGAGCTTCCATTTACATAAATCATTACAAGTAGAGGCATTGTAATTATCAAAAATAAAACCAGCTGGGGTACCTGAAGAGCTGCTGGTCTCCTTCCCTGTCCTCGTTTTTAGAAGACTTGTTTCCCATTTTCTTTAGAAGAAGGAATCAAACTTAGTCCAGGGTTTACTGAGTGGGTTGGAGCGTGCTGACTGTGGGTAGAACTCCTTAGCGTTTCATCGCTGAGTTGTTTCCACCCTGTTGTGGATCTTAGTTTCTCTCCTCAGGGATCCACCATCTCCAAGAGGGCTCAAAACACTGAGTGATCAGCTGTTATCTGCATTTCCTGGACAAGCCTTCTTTTAATTAATTTTGTTGGGAGGTTCCTCATAGAGCCACTTCATACTATAAGGAGTCACAGCAGGTACTCCCCCATAGATGCCCGGTCATCCAGGGGCGCCTTTTGGCCAGGAGGAGTCATGCCCTTTCTCTTTGGAGCTGAGGAACTCAGTCTCTCATTTATCTACAACAAAGACAGTTTGGTCCCTTGTGCTAATGCACAGACAAGCCAATTAAGGTTAATTTTGAGAGGAAAAGGCAACAGAGAAAGCTCTTTAGAACAGGCGTCAGGGCAGCACCTGTGTCTCAGTGAGTAAGGCACCAGCCCCATATACCAAGGGTGGTGGGTTCGAACCCAGCCCCAGCCAAACTACAATGAAAAATAGCCAGGCATTATGGCAAGCACCTGTAGTCCCAGCTACTCAGGAGGCTGAGGCAAGAGAATCGTCTAAGCCCAAGAGCTGGAGGTTGGTGTGAGCTGTGGTGTTACAGCACTCTACCAAGGGCGACAAGGTGAGAGTCTGTCTCTAAAAAAAAAAAAAAGAATATACTTCAAAATCAAACTAGGATTCCAAACAACAACTTCCCAGGAAAAGAATCAACTGCTCAGAATAAGTCAGGGTGGGGAGTTTGGGTCTCAGGACGACTCTCCAGGTTCCTCTCGAGGACTCAGTCACATTGGATGGGCATGTCAGCGGACCCCAGTGGTACCTTAGCTCCAGGTTTGGGCAATTCCTTTAGGGATCTGAGTCTCCTCTGAGCCCCACACTGGGCATGAGGAATTACAGACAGAAAAATCCAAGACGTTTACTCTGAGCCAAATATACGTGGAAATGGCCGGGAGAGGCACACCCAAGAAGACTTGAGCAAGTGGTCTTGCTTTGGTTGAGGTCCAGTTTGGTTTTATACATTTTAGGGAGGCAGGAATTAGATATAAAGATTAATTGTTCATCAATTAATACATGAACTGTGTACATTGGTTTGGCCCATAAAGGTGGGACATCTCAGAGTGGGGGCTTACAAGTGCTAGATGAGTTTTAGAGATTCTTTAATTGACAATTGGCTGAAAGACTTAAGCTTTGTCTAAAGACCTAGAGTCAGTGGAAAGGATGCTCGAGTTAAAATAGGAGTCTACTGGGATGCTTGAATTAAGATAAGGGGGTCTTCCATCTCTCACGTGGTGCTATGCCAGAACAAGATTGGGACGGAAGCCACGTTATATCCGGTTTGGTTAATGAGATTTTATTGCTCATAGGCAAGACTCTCCACACCTCTTAGAAAGGAATTTGGAAAAGAAAGAGGTCAGAGTTCAGTCCTCAAGTATTCTTTAACAAAACAAACAAACAAACAAACTCCCCCAGCTGATTAAAATATGGAGAAACACCATATGAAAAGTGTGGCCTGGGACCAGCAGCATCCGCATCACCTGGGAACACATTTGAGAAGCAGATCGTGGACCCATCCCAGCCCTACTGAATTAAAAACTCTGGGCATAGGGTCCCACAGTCTGTAGTTTAATGGGCCTTCCAGGTGGTTTGAATTCTCGCTTAAGTTTGAGATCTACGTCTATGTTTCCCGCAAGGTTATGAGACTCCACCACCAGGGTGACCCTAGCTCCCAGCCTCTTCCTCCTCACTGGGCCCCTTGATCTGATATCAGAGGTCCAGCCCTACCTCAGTGCCCCAGTCTAAGCTTAATCTCAGACATAAGAAACTCAAGAGGCCAACAGAGTGGACGCTCACTAGCACACCTAATTGTAGCTGTGACCATGAGCCTCAGCTCCTGGCCCATGTCTTGTTCATCTTTTCTGAACCTTCTATTGATAATGTAAATTCTCTCTAGAATTAGGACCTTGGTTTGCTTTTTCCAGCCCAAAGACTAGAATCCTATTTTTAAACTCAGCCTCACAGCTGGAGGTCATGAAGCAGAGGTCCCAGACATCCGGGTGTGCTCTGCTGCTATGTTCTATCCACTCATCGTGACTCTCATGTCATCTTCCATAAGTCACCATAAGTTTCAGAGCCTATTCTGCACGCTTAGTTGAATTTCCTTCTAACAATAAGTCTTTCCTTTGGTTCACTCTCTAACCTGCTTTGGAACCTACGGCTGCCTAATGACGCTGTTCATGAGCAAGTACATTCAAGGTCAATTCAATGGCAGAAGTGAGCATCTTTTAAACCTACATTTCTTCCACCCATCCCCCTCTTTGTTTCCATGAAGGATCAGGAAATTCAGAAGTTATGATAAATTCAAAAAGCTGTAAACCTTTGGAGCAGCAGTTCTCAACCTATGGGTCGCAACCCCTTTGGGGGTTGGTTGAACGACCCTTTCACAGGGGTCACCTAAGACCATCCTGCATATCAGATATTTACATTACAATTCATAACAGTAGCAAAATTACAATTATGAAGTAGCAACAAAAATAATTTTATGGTTGGTTGGGGGTCACCACAACATGAGGAACACTAGTAAAGGGTCACAGCATTCGAAAGGTTGAGAACCACTACTTTGGAGAGTTATTATCTATCAAAGGATGGGAGAATCTCAACTGATTATTCCCCTTCCTAAGATAAATTACATTGACTTCTTGGGTCTGAAAGGAAAAAAAGAGAAGCAAAGAGGATTGGACTGCAGACTGGAACTATCAGATTGGCCCACATTGGAATGGAGTTAATATACGCAAAATGAGCACCATTCTTCACAGTGGTCACTAAACAGCACAGTAAACATCTCGGGCCCCTCAACAATCAAAACTGATTTAACATATTCCAGTGGTTGTATTTGGCAGGGAAAAGGAAAGAAATTTAGTTCTTTTGGGATGAATAATTGCAGATGTCTGTTCTTCCATTTGTACTCTCACTGCCCATTAACCTGGTCCAGAGCCTAAAATCTACCCACCTAAGGACTGTTGCAGCAGCCCATCATTGGTGCCCCTGGCTGTGTGCTCACCCATTCTAATATACCCTACTCTATCCTAGAACAACACCCATGAAAGGCAGCAGTTTGAGTTACTCCTCTGCCAATAACCCTCTGGTGCTCCCTATTCGAGATCCTCCACAATATGATTCCCATCCCACCCAGTACCTCTTCCAGCAAGACCCAGCTCCTGTTCCATACACATCAGAGCTACAGTGCAACGCATAGCTCTAGTCTCTTTTACTCTCTCTCCATTTCCCATGTGAACATTTTCCAGGGAACATTTTCCCTGGTAAATCTTGTACATGTCTAATCCTTTCAGAAGGTCCAAACTAACACAAATGAAGAGTGAAAAATAAAACAATTTCTAGACAAGTTTATAAAGGCATCTCAGGCTGCAAAGAGTTAGAAAACACTTCTCCAAAGGAAATTCTCACACAAAAAACATTCTGACATTCTCAGTTTCTTCATACTCTAGCACATTCTTCCCACTGATCACAACATTCTCCCAATTTATACATGGGAATATTGACCCTAAAGAGGTGAAGGAAATTGTCCGAAGGTCATACCGGTAATAAAGGATGAAATCAGCACTCTTGATTGAAAGAGGTTCATTCAGACACACATTAGTTCACATGAAATAAATCATAAGTGTTTGTAAATGGTATATCACCATCTAGTATAAGCTATTATAAACATTATCATCATCATCCTCATTTCTCCCTAGGATCTTTGCAGAAAAGCTAAAGGTGAAGCAGATCTATTGCACTGAATTTTGAAGACAGAATAATGGCCCCCCAAAATGTTCACATCCAATCCACAAGACCTGTTATCATGTACACTTACTTGAAAAAAAAGGACTTTGCAACTGGGCATGATGGCTCACGCCTGTATTGCTAGCACTCTGGAAGGCCGATGTGGGTAAATCCGTTGAGCTCAGGAATTCGAGACCAGCCTGAGCAAAAGTGAGACCCCTATCTCTGTAAAAAAAAAAAAAAAAAAAAAAAAAAGGGGCGGCGCCTGTGGCTCAAAGGAGTGGGGCGCCAGCCCCATATGCTGGAGGTGGCAGGTTCAAACCCAGCCCCGGCCAAAAACTGCAAAAAGAAAAAAGAAAAAGAGACTTTGCAGGTGTGATTAAGTTAAGAATCCTGAGATGAAGAGAGGAGCCTGGATTATCCTGGTGAGCCCAGTGAAAATTACAAGATGGTAAGAGAAGCAGGAAGACTAGAGTCAGAGAAGAGGTGAGGACAGAAGCCAAGGCCAGAGAGTGGAGAGGGATTTGAAGATGCTGCTCTGCTGGCTTTGAAGACGAAAAGGGCTACATACCAAAAAAAACAGGCAGCCTCTAAAACAGCGGTTCTCAACAGGAACTATATTAAAGAGCCGCAGCATTAGGAAGTTTGAGAACCACTGCTCTAAAAGCTGGAAAATGCTGGGAGCAGAGTCTCCCCTAGAGCCTCCCAAAGGATATAGCCTTGCTGACATCTAGAGTTTAGACCTTTTTTTTTTTTTGCTAGTCAGGCCCAGGCAAGGTTCGAACCAACCACCCCTGGTGTGTGGGGCTGGTACTCTAACCACTGAACCACCGTTCCCACCCGAGTTTAACACTTTTGACCTCCAGAACTGTAGGAGAATAAACATGTGTTGTTGTAAACCCCTTCTTTATGGCCATTTGTTACAGGAGCGTAATACACTGAACATTCACCACTTTAACACTCACCCAAAGGAAACACACACGCACATATGCACATGCAGGCCATAACAGACTAAACATCTCAGTTCCCCAAGCCCCAACTCCTACTTTAGTTTCTGCCTGAACTCCAAGCCTCATAGCTCTTGCCATTGTTCACCCCACCCCTTCCTCCCTAGGCTGCCCAAGATACTCTTTCTTTTTTTTTTTTGAGACAGAGTCTCAAGCTGTCACCCAGGGTAGAATGCTGTGGCATCACAGCTCACAGCAACCTCAAACTCTTGGGCTTAAGCGCTTCTCTTGCCTCAACCTCCCAAGTAGCTGGGACTACAGGCACCCACCACAACGCCCAGCTATTTTTTCTTTTTTTTGGTTATAGTTGTCACTGTTGTTTGGCAGGCCCAGGCTGGATTTGAACCTGCCAGCTCTGGTGTATGTGGCTGGCGCCCTAGCCGCTTGAGCTATTGGCATTGAGCCCAAAGATACTCTTAAAGACCCCCTTCTAGTCCTTAATTTCTGTGGCTCTAATTCACTTACTAGTGAAGTTGTGCTTTTTATTAAGCAGCTAAAAGAAAAGATCCAGATTTTCCTAAGCCAAGCTTGGGAGTGGCTGTTCTGGAGAAGGGTCTTTTATGTAAGATGCAAAGTGCATTGTATCAAGACCTGGAAAAAGCAGCTTGGCACCTGTGGCTCAACGGGCTAAGGCGCCAGCCACATACACCTGAGCTGGCAGGTTCGAATCCAGCCTGGGCCCACCAAACAACAATGACGGCTGCAACCAAAAATAAAAAAAGGCCACGCGTTGTGGTGGGCGCCTGTAGTCCCAGCTACTTGGGAGGCGGAGGCAAGAGACTCGCTTGAGCCCAGGAGTTGGAGGTTTCTGTGAGCTGTGATGCCACTGCACTCTATCCAGGGTGACAGCTTGAGGCTCTGTCTCAAAAAAAAGACCTGGGAAAAGCATGATTCCCTTAAAAATAAGTATATAGGGCAGTGCCTGCGGCTCAAGAAGTAGGGCGCCGGCCCCATATACCGGAGGTGGCGGGTTCAAACCTGGCCCCAGCCAAAAACTGCAAAAAAAAAAGTATACAAATAGATGTGGACTTCCCCCAAGGAAGCTTGCAGGAAGCTGTATATAAAAGTGGACCATCCACAATAAGTTCTAAGTTACCTATTTGGATGCCCCCCCCCCAAAAAAGAAAAAAGAAATTAGAAGTCCATGCACATGTCTTTTGGAATCTACCTTCTGCCTTTAGGAAACTTTGAGTTTCAAGTACACCAGAATCAGAACTAAGTCTAATGTCTTCTCTTGGGCTTAATGAGGAGGGCAGAGGCACTGATAGGGGATATTTCAGGTACAATAACCATCCCTGAAATCTTTAGACATAATGGAGAGTAAAGGACAGCTGACAAAATCCCAACGGCATTTCATAGGACCCAGTTTGGAGGCTCTAGTGACAATGCACTAATTTCCAGGGTTAGTGGAGTTCACAGCGACAGTTCTGTAAAATCATCGACTCTGCGGAGCGTCCACTGCCTGGTTCCCATTGATCTCTGTGTGCTTAGTGCTGGTAATTGGAAGAAAAAGGAGAAAATAACTTCCAGACAGACCTTGCACTTTCAAGCCTGGGATCTGACCACGTAATTCTCCGCTGAGCAGCAATCATGGAATCTACTGTTTTCTGTAGTTGAACAAATGAATTTATAAGTGCCTCAGCACAGGATATTTTAGTTAAGACCCCATTGGAGAACTAACATTTAAACTCCTTATCACCTCCTAAGTGGGTGATCAACTTTAAACCAGGGATATAGAGAATTGAGTACTATGGAAATAGAAGTCAGTACTAGCTTAAGGAATTCAGAGGTTCTTTTACACGGCCAAATGAAGACAAAAATACTTGTGAAAGCTCTGAAAGAGAAATTATTTGGTAAACAAAACTACAAAGTATTTAGAAACAGTCTATTACCCAATATTCAGACCTTTGCAGAGATCTGACACCCTCTTTTAAAAAACTAAAGACCTGGTTCAGCGCCTGTGGCTCAGCGGGCTAAGGCGCCAGCCACATACACCTGAGCTGGCAGGTTCGAATCCAGCCCGGGCCTGCCAAACAACAATGATGGCTGCAACCAAAAAATGGCCGGGCGTTGTGGTGGGTTCCTGTAGTCCCGGCTACTTGGGAGGCGGAGGCAGGAGACTCGCTTGAGCCCAGGAATTGGAGGTTGCTGTGAGCTGTGATGCCACAGCACTCTACCCAGGGTGACAGCTTGAGGCTCTGTCTCAAAAAAAAAAAAAGCTAAAGACCCCACAGACACAATATCCAAGATGAGAACCACGAAGGATAAAATTGATAGGCATGACCAGATAAAAATTCTTTTAATTTTCTGGTCAAAAATATTAAATGTTCAAATATAATCCACACATGAGAGAAATAATCGCAACATTTGACAAGAAACAGGTTTATGTCCTTACCAAAGTCTTCTTCACATAATAAGGAAAAGGCATACTACCAGGAAAGTAAGCAGATGAGACCAAAGGAGGAAAACGAACGCTAAGTATGTGAATTGAGCAATAACATCCAACTGGATTAGTCAAGAAACACAAATTAAAGCAGTATTTTTTTCAATCAGATAAGACTTTCAAAATAAGCAGAAATGTTCTCACATACCATTGATAAAGATATAATCCAACATGATGCTTCTGCAAAGAAATTTGGAAAATATAATTCCAAATTTGAGTTAAATTTTTAAGGTTTTAAAAATTCCCTTCGACTAAGCAATTACTTCTAGCACCCATCATCTCAATTCCATATTCTGATCCTTTTTTCAGTTCACAAGTGTGAGGATGGGGTTTTCCTGCCCATGTGTGACATATGCCTCCCTCAGACCTTGTTAGGATGCTGGCCCATTACCTATCTGATGGGGGGGGAGAAAGAATATTCCAGGAATGAATGAGGCAAAGACAGAAATAGCATTTATGGTAGCGAAAAATTAGAAAATACCTGAATAGTCAAAACTAGGGAATTATTTAGTACATTATGATAAGCCAAGCAATGGAATACCTGTAACTACTTAGAAAAGTGTGGTGTATATGGAACATGAGATAGAGAACTATTCAGGTCATGTTAGTAGAGAAGAAAAGGATATACAGAATGATCCCGTGTTTGTGTGGTAGACACATAGATAGATTCGAGAGATAGATAATTGATGCCGAGAGAAAGAACCGGGAGGAGACGCTACATCCTGGGGGGAGAGAAGACACTATCACCGCCGGTTTCCTTCAAGACCCTCCGGGTCTCCTCCGCATTCTTTACCTTATGGAGGAGCTTTATCTGAGGGCCGAATCTGGGAAGGATAAACAAGGCTTCCCGGGCCCACTCTTCCCTCCTCACTCCTGGGAGTGACCTGGCTGTGGGGAGAACATGGTCCCCATTGTTCCTCTGGGTCGGGACCCTCACCACATCCAGCGGCCCCATGCCTGGCCGGCCACGGCTGTCTAGTTCTGGATGTCAGTCTGTAGTTCCATGCGGCTCTCACACTAAATTACACCTCCAAGTTTCCTTTCTTCACTAATAAAGAAGTTGCCCTGGCCTCTATTTGTATTCTTGGCCATATTTCTCTGTTTTGGACCCAAGTGGGGAAGTAGGGTGAAATTTACTGTGTCTCCTCCGAAATCCCAAGGTGTATCTATCAGTCAGGTCTCAGGGTGAAAAGCAGTAAACCCTTACTTGATGACCTGAGACAAAGAATTTATTAAAAGGAGTAGAGGCTGAGCACGTGCTCCTGTAAGCACAGCACTTTGGGAGGCCAAGCTCAGGAATCACTTGAGCCCAGGGGTTCGTGACTGAGAGAGGATACCCGAGAAGTGTCTGGGAGAACAGGTTTTGTCAAGGAGAGCACAAGGATACACTTGCAGGGTCCTCTCCATGGTGACTCAGCCCTTAGGAATTTGTAACTTCCTGGAACTTGGAAATTTCCAAGTTCTGTGAAATCCTGTAGTTCTGTGGG